>PVJH01005478.1:0-111686 GCA_004026705.1 Nesogale talazaci
TATTTATTTGATAAATTTCAGTTCTTGAGAACATAATATTTTTCATCTTCAGATACTATTTATATATATAATTTCCAAAAAGAAATTTGAAGTATCATTATATTGATTTTTATGCATTCTCTGACTTGCAGGTTGACACACACTAAATAACATACACATGGTAACATGAGCCTGCTCACTGCTGTGAGTCTTGGTATACTGGATTTCCAAAACTGAATCTTTATGAGAAGAGAGAGCCTAATCTGACTCCAATTAAGTCACTGGTGGATCTGAACTGCCTACCTGGATAGCGGCACAATGTCCAACCCACTCTACTAAACACAATAGGTCAATACATAAAGCCAAACACTGCCCTTGAGACAATTTAAATGAACAGCAACCCTCCAGGACAGAGCCAAACTACTCTTTTGGGTTTCTGAGGCTCTAAATCTTTACCAAAAGAGAAAAACCTCGACTTTCTCCTAAAGAAGAGCTGTTTGATTTGAACTACTGACCCAACCCATACCACAATGTCTGTCCCCAGGCCTTGCAGCACCACCCAGTCCCCATGACAACATGACTCATATGAGCACAGGACTCATTATAAAAAAAATAACAGAGACAGATAACAAGATAATTAATTAATTTCCTTGAGGAGGTCAAATTGTAAGATCAAGAGAATAAACGTTATCTTAAGAGGAGAAAGCATGAATAAAAGTTTGACAAATATTTTACATTGAACCTAAACACATTTAGAATGTCGAGTAAATGACATTTGGGGACTAACGTCATATTTACTGAGTAGTAATATATCCTGTGAAATCTAGTATTTTTTAAATGAGCGAAACCAACTAACTATAAAAGTAAGTCCAGGAATCAGTAACCTACAAGTACTATTTAGCCATTAAAGAAAATCTTGCGTGAATAGGGTAATGAAGTATTAACAAGGCTAATTCACTGCTAGTGAACTATTTTGTTACTATCTGTGGCATCATTTATTAATACTAAAGTTTTATTACCCCATATAGTTCCAGAAATTATGGAAGACTTACTATGCTTATGAAATAAAAATAGACTGAGACAAAGCTCCCTATAATTAATCAGTTGAATAAAGATCACAGATGGAAACATTCTTATAATATGCTCACAGAGATTTAAATTATTTTTCATTCTTTTTAACACTTTACTATTCTCATATTTAAAAATTACAAAGACCATTCAATCTAATATATTTTAGTCAATTTTATCTGATCAAAATTTTACATTCGGTCTGTTGGGAAATTTAACTTAAATGAATAAAATACCATTTATTTGTTTTCCCTCTATGTGAAATTTTATTGCTCAAAGGCTGACGCTTTCTCTTGTAACACCTTTAAAAACTGATCACTCACTGCCACTGGGTTAATTCCCACTCATCCTGACCCGAGCACACAGAGAACGGCCACTGTGAGTTCTGAGGACAGAGAGTTACACAGGAGCAGGGGGAGGGTTCCAGTGACTGATCTCGTGGTCAGCAGTTCAATGCACAGCCATGCTTGCCTACGGTCTACTGAGGCAGGTTAAATAGATACGGACAGTTCAAAGAAGCAGCCACCCTCTGCTTGCTTTCTCCCCAAACTTAATCTCTTTATAAGGAGGGTGTCTAAAAAGTAGTACATGGGGATAGGATGTGTGGTTTATCTCTGGTGCTATGCAATATAAATATCTAGTCCAGTCTCAGTTTGGATTTCAGATAAAATACTAGAATATACAGGAATGATTACACATTCAAATGCACATTTTATGATCTTTCAGAAACATGCAGCTGCAAGTACTCACTGAGTTATATTGAGACTGTTCTTCCTGGGACACAAGAAAATAACATGGTACACATGCTCTAAACACTATTTTCAACTTTTCTAACTTTATTTTAAAACCTGACTTCCAGTCACAAGAAATATGCTTTATTCTGCAATCAGGTCTACATAAAAATGTGTTAATTATAGAAAAAACACATCTGAAATATTTCATTGGATGTTAACAACTGCCTTAAATGTTTCTAAATTTAACTATGAAAATCGCTTTTAATAAGAGTGATTTGATATAAAATAAATTTAATCAAAGTTAAATAATCACTGCATTTTTATATAATATGAAATTGATAAACTATTCTAAAATTTCCAAAAGCAACTTTTTAATTTTATTATAAAATAGCTTTTACAGATATAATAAGGTCTAGTGAAATATCAGATTGCTCAATATTTCAATACATTATAGTATAGTAGAGATTATAATTTTGTTACATATTTTTTAAAATAGCACTTCTCTAAAAGTTCTAAATTTAAGGGGAAAATAGAAAAGATTAGTAATTTAAATAAAATAATTTATGATAATTGAACATATATATGTAAAAAGAATATACATACGTACAATTAGAGATACAGTATTAAAAAGCAGATTTTTTTTTTTAGGGACTAATTTATGAGTATAACTTTAGAACTCCTAAAACTCAAACTCACCACCGAAGAATCTCTACTGACACCTAGAGACCCTATAGGACAGGGTAGAAGAGGCCCAGGAGTTTCTAATTGTTTATGGTAATCAAAAGCCCTGTCTTTCTCTCACAGAGCACCTGAGCATTCAAGCTACTGACCT
Organism: Nesogale talazaci; assembly: GCA_004026705.1. Taxonomy (NCBI): domain Eukaryota; kingdom Metazoa; phylum Chordata; class Mammalia; order Afrosoricida; family Tenrecidae; genus Nesogale; species Nesogale talazaci. Next base: position 2,614 of record PVJH01005478.1, read on the forward strand.
GGCAGATCATAGTCTAACACTAAGCCACCAAGGCTCCTTAGCCCAAACAGAAGTGCTGTCATTACGTTCCAGCAGCCTCTAATTCCCTAATATAACCAAACAATGTTGGTCTTTCATTAAAGCTAAAATGCATCAAAATCTCTGTTAAGCATTGTGGCGGTCATGTGCTTATGTTAATTTCATGATTGAGATGTAGGGGTGGAGTCTAGTCTGTTAATCTGGAGATAGCCATTGAGTAGCCAATGAGGCCTCTGTGTGGGTATGGCTTTCTCCTGATATGTCCAGGAAATCTCACGATATTTCCCTGGTGAAGATGAGACGCTATCTCCCTGATTGTTGGGAGTTAGTCTCAGAGACGATGAATGATGAATTATGGACAAGACAAGATGGCAGTGTCTGAGAAGCTGGAGGAGCTGGAGTAGAAGTCACCCGGCTTTGCCCTGATGGAGCAGGACCCCTGAAGCTGGAGTGGCCACATGGAGACCTCTGCCAGCAATGAATTGCCTCTGTTATCACGGAATGCTGCTGATGGACCCTGAGCCCTGGAAGCGAGGAGCCATGGGGCGACCCCTATCGGCACCAGGACTCTGCTCCCACTGGCCTGTGACTTTGTGAGTCGGAAGGAGACTTATAGACTGATATTGGGCATATGGGTTAACATCGGACTTATGACTTTGAACTGGATTGGGCTGGGATGCTTTCTCAATGTTCCATTCCTTTTGTATATAAACCCTCTCCTTATATCCACATGTCTATGAAATTTGTGTCTATGAAATTTGTTCCTCAATTCTACCTGGACTAACCCAAGCATTGACATTTTTCTTAAAAGAAAACACATATTTCCTAAAAAGAGCACTTACCGGTGGTAGTAACTTAATTTGGGGAGTGATAATTGAAAAGGGATTTTGGTGATTAATTAATAGATTATTATTTGGAGGTTAGAAAAGTTTAACCTACTCAGAAGTTCTAATATTCCTCTAAAACTAGTTGTTTAATAAGTTACATCACAAGTATCTAATTAAAACTAAGATACACAACAAAAATGAGAAATGATACAAAACAAATTTTTTATTTAGTCACTATTGGTGATAGAACGCTACAAAAAATGATTGCTATTTATATGGGTTTGTTTTTTAGTCTTCACATGTTCTAGAAAAGACTTCTTCCCCAAGTAATGATTGTTTATGAGATATCTTATTAGGAAAAAATAATGTGAAGATTTCTCAAGCAGATTACAAAGCTTAAAAATACACAAAATAAGTTCATTAGTAAGAGAATGAAAAAATAATTCTCATGCTGCAATTTTTAAAACATTGTAAATAATCAGGATGTTTCATAATCAGAAAAATAAAGTAATGCTACATGCAAAAATTGGAAAGATTTTCTTTAATTTCAACATTACTACTTATATTATATAAATGATGGTCACTGTATATTTAAAGTAGAAGGTTAATAGATTATTCAAGGAATAGGTAACTGGTAATGGTTGTACCTAATAAGTATCAGCTGTGGCTCTAGTTTGTTAGTGTGTTTTAGCAAGGATTTGGAACCAAAATGAACAGAAAACAAGGCATCTCTGCTTTCTTTCAGAAATGTAAATTCTGACTATTGAATACTATTCAAAAACAAGTAAGAGAGTTGAGTATACCTTCCTGGTTTAATTACAAGACTTAAGAAGAAATAAAGTAGACCAGGGAGAATAACTTGATTTGATTTGGATGAATGGGGAAGAACTGAGGAGGTGACAGGTAAGGAAGAAGCTACCTTCAGTGATGGAGATAGCTACGCAGTTACATGGGAGAAGAACCTGCCAAGCACAAAGATCTCTGAGTACTGGGTTCTTGAAGGAATGAGGGACCATACCAGGTCAACCCTCAGAGCCAGTAGAATCAAAAAGTTAATACTGTAATTTCAGACCCACATATAATCTGTATAAAAATTGTACGACTGGAAGATAGTACAAGGGGCATAATTAAAAGCCAGCAACTCATTCTTATGCAAGGTTGTAAACGATCCAAAGTGAATTCTCATGACCATGACAAACAGAAAAAAGGGAGAAATACAAAACTATTAGTGATTTAGTTAAATATATTACTGTAAGGCTGAATTTGACCAACAAAGATAAAATGCAGAATCAGTCTTCAAAATATCTTAAAAAATAAAGATAACATAACTTGATGAGGTTGTATGGATAAATGTGGTGTGGTAACATGAGCCATCAATATCCATAAATGCACAAGGTCAAGACTAAGATGGTATAGTTTACAAGTTTGTGTATAAGAGGTAGATGATTGAATTATAACTGGGCATATCAATCAAATCTGCTAAACACCATGTTCTAATGTGCAGGAGATATCAGAATCATTATTTGTAAGACATCAATATTGTCTCTGTGTGACTTAAGGGAGAAAATATCTGGACAATATCAAATAGCCCCTATATAGAAAGCTAAGTAGGAAGGATTTATAGGTAAATGACTGTTTAGAAGAAACTTCAAAACCACTGAGCCTTTAAGGCTGTGAATTAAATGACAAAAACCTCTGTTACTATTCTTGCAAATTACAGACGCTAAGGTCTTTGCTGCCAGTTACTCAGAGAGTGTATGCTTCATACTCATTTCCTCCTTTACTTATTTACTACTGAATCCAGGTTCCCATTAGATTTGATTGGTGGTGCTGGAGTCACATGCCCAACTATCATTCATTGCAAGGGAGTTCAGGGAAACAAGGTAACCAATTTTAATTTAATTGATCTATATTTTTAAAGTTGTTGCTTCCTATGGGAAGTAGAGCACATAACAGGAGCTTTTTGAATTTAGAGAGTTCTCAAAGAACTAAAGGAAAAAGATGAGCTAGTATTGGTATCTTGATCACCGAGTAGTCTGGGGGCTTTGTTTTCAAACTTACAGTCATGATCAATTGGAGTGAGGCAGGATGATGAAGAGTCTGGAGAAAATTGAGAGGAATATGTATTTTTCATCACTTCCAATTGTTGAAATGCTTGTAATGTGAAAAGGTGAGGTGACTAATTATAAATAATAAAGCGAGAACTATAAAAAGTTTATTGGTTCGATTCTGTTTTAAAGTATTTTGGGATAATTAAAGCTAGCAATTAATGGACTTTTGTAAATATAAGATAGAATTTTCTATACAAAACAATGGCATCTTTAGAAACTGTACTGAAAATATCACCTCTATGTTTTAGAAAAAAAAAATCCTCTGACTTTGTGGTCACGCATTTCTCTGTCCAGATAAACTCGTATCACTTTTCTTTCCCTATATTGACAATGTCATATTCCTACACATGTTTAAGGATTAATTTGTTTCTAAAGAGCTCAGAGTTGGATGTTTGTTTCCAGACTCAGTTCCGTTTAAGCTGATTTGTAGACTTTCAAAGATATTTGCCTTCCTCCCCCTCTAATCAATGTGATTGTGACTTCCATAGTCCTTTAACAATGCTTTCATTTTGTATTAATCTTTTATTGTAAGCTTTTCCAAATACATTTTTAAGGAATAGGGAAACTGTGAACATATGAATTTTACAAAAGTAACAAATGTTAGAAGTTTTCCATTATCAATTAAAATAAATAAATATATAATCAATTTTTTCAAAATCTAGGATTTATTTTTCATTTTATTATGCAATTAAAAAAGAAACTATTATTTACCTAGTATTTTTTAAAAATAATTTGGGAGTTGGAGTCAACTATTTAAATGGGTAGAATCAATTTCAGTGATATTATTCCATTCTATTGTGGTTGCTATTGAATAACAGTAGACATTTATAGATATTCACTGAATTTCTAGAATGTATACAGGATATGTAATTTATAAAAGATGTGATATTATTTCCCTTTGAAATTTAGTTGATAGCAAGTATAGTGACTCTTGAGGACAGAGTATAACTGACACCATGGCTTTCCCAAATTTTAAACCTTGATAGGATTAGAAGCCCACTGCCACCATATTAATCTTATTTTTCTGTCAGAGAAGCTGATGGTTTTGAATAGCTGAACTTGCGGTGAGGAGTCCAGGGCATAAGCCACTATGCCACCAGGACTCATATCACAAATAAAGGTAATCAAACATATAAGTTCTAATGGCATAGTGGTGACACATTAGACTGCAAACCGCAAGGTCATCAGTTCAAAACCACCAGTGGGTCTTCAGGAGAAAGAGGAGTCTGTTAAGTTTTACAGTCTTGCAAAACAAGTCCTAACCAACTACATGGAATTGAGCAATAATGTGAAGCACAGCTTTTCAGCAGAAACCACACAAGCAAAATCTTTGTGATGGCACATACAAGGTCAGGCAAAAAGTATTCATACTAGGGTTCTAATTCATATATGTACAGGTTTATTTCAAACAAAACACATGTAACCATATCTCTGATTATTGGAAGCTTCATAAACCTTATCTCTTCAATATACTAATATTAGTTTCCAAATGACTTGAAAATCTAATTTAAAGAGGATTTTCAAGGCAATATAATTGGGTTCACTAAATTCACAACAGACATAAGTTCATAAAGTTATGGTGACTGCTTTGAAGATTACAAAGATGTACAAATGTTATCAAAGGACATGAGATGATAATAGAGGGCTATGATATAGATATTTAGGGAAATTAAAAATTCTGTGGGTAAAATAAATAGGAAATTGAGCCATGGAATTTTTTCCTCTTCTTGTTAATTCTTCATTAGTATCAGGGGATTTTCTATGATAATTTCATTGGTAAATATTGTTCTGTGTGCCCTACAGTTCTTTTTCTATTTTTAATTGCAGGCTTGTAGAACCCTTATCACAATCCATACATATATCCATTGTGTCAAGTACATTTGTACATTTGTTGTCATCATCATTCTCAAAGCATTTGCTTTCTACTTGAGTCCTTGGTATCTGTTCAATGTCCCTCACCACACCACCCTATGAGTCTTGGGTAATTTATAAATTATTATTATTTTGTAATTTCTTACATTATAATGGTCTCCCTTCTCCTGCTATTCTGTTATCCATCCCCCAGAGAGAGGGTTTTAAGTAGATCCTTGTGATTGGTTCCCCCTCTCTGTTCCACCCTCCTCTTATCCTCCTGATATTGCTACTCTTGGTTCTGAAGGGTTTATTTGTGCTGAATTCCCTGTGTTTCCTATTCCTATCTGTACCACTGAACATCCTCCAGTCTAGGCAGATTTGTAAGGTAGAACTTGGATCATGATATTGGGGAGTGGGGGGAGGGCGGAAGCATTCAAGAACTAGAAGAAAGGTGTATGTTTAATTGGTGCTACACTGCACGCTGTGTGCCCCATAGTTCTCACCTTTTACCCCCACCTTTTTATTGTTGTTCCCAAAGTAAAAGAACATTTTAAAAAGAATATATTTGCATGATTGTATGATGGGTCCAATCTTGATTTGGTGCTAATTGAAGAGCACAGAATCTAAGAAAAGAAGCAAGCACAGAATGTTAAGTGGAACCATAGCACCAATGAAAACAAAATATTCAACCATCATGCACACACATCCATACTCAGAATGCATAAGAATTGGTAGCAATAAGTTCCTATCTCTTCTTTGTATATTCAGGTCAAGGAGCAGAAAATAGCAAAGTTGATTAGAATAATGGTGAAAACAGAACAGAATAATATGCTTTCTTTTTTTCCTTTTGTTTGGGCCTCTTACATCTCTTTTAATAATCCATACTTTCATCCAGTGTGTGAAGCACATTTGCACGTATGGTATGCTGCCATCATCATTTTCAAAGCATTCTCTTCCCACTTGAGCCCCTGATATCCTACACATTCCCCCAAACCACACTCCTTCACAAACCCTTGATGAGTTATAGATTATTATTTTCATATCCTCCATTGCCCCTCACCCACTTTTCCATTATTCTTTCCCCTGGGAGAGAGTTCTAGTTTAATCCTTTTGGTTGATTCCCCCTTCCCCCCTCACCCTTCCCTTGTCCTCCTGATGTCTCCTACTCTCTTTGTTGGCCCTGAAGGATTTATCTATCCTGGATTCCCTGCATTGCTGCTTCTTGTCTGTATTAGTGTGCATGTTCAAGTCTAATCTGATTTGAAAGACAAAATTGAGGCCATGATAGTTGGGGAAGCGGGGGAGGAAGCACCAAAAAACTAGAGGAAATTTCTATGTTTCATTGGTGCTGTACAGGATTCTGACTGACTTATCTCTTCACTGTGATCCTCTGGGAGGAGATGTCCAATTGTCTACAAATGGGCCTTGGTTCTCCACTCCATCCCCGCATGCCACCCTCATTCACATTAGCCATGATTTTGTTCTGCATCTTAGATTCCTGATACCTGATCCCATTGAAACTTCATGATCATACAGGATAATGTGCTTCTTCCATGTAGGTTTTGTTGCTTCTGAGTTAGATGGCCACTTGTTTCCCTTCAAGGCTTTAAGACCCCAGAGGCTCTATCTTTTGATACGTGGGCACCATCAGCTTTCATCACCACATTTGCTTATGCACTCATTTTGGCTTCAGTGATTATGTTTGGAAGGTGAGCATCACAGAATGCTGGATTATTGGAACAAAGTGTTCTTGTGTTGAGGTAGTACTTGAGTCAAGGCCTGATGACCATATGCAACCTTCATTCTTAACATATAAATATGAGTACATAGTTCTATCCTCCTCTTGTTTTACATACACACACACGCACATGCCTGTGTTTAGCCTTCTAAATTTGTATTTTGCCTCCTGGTTCTTTCCTATATTTCCTTTTACTTTCCTCTTGTCCAACTATCATGTTCAGTCTTGATACAGGTTTAGTAATTCCTTACCTCTACATTGCCTTTAATAAGCCCCACTACACATGGTATGACCTACTTTCCATGGATTTTAGTTCACTTGTTTCCAGGTCCCTGGGTTGGTTTTCCTGCCCCTTCCTTTCTCCCATCTCCCCTTCTCCCCTATACCATTGGTATAGTAATCTTATTTTATGTTTCTTAGTCAATTGAGTTTTTCTGGCCAAAAATATTATCTATTGCAGAGAACATCCATTTATCTTGGAGAAGAATGTGCACTGCATTGCTTTCTGGTGGTGTGCTCTCCAATACCATTGGTCCCATTTTCTTCATCTTCAAATTATTTATCCTGCCTATTTTATCTAGAAAGACATGGAGATACACTAATATTTGCAAAAACCAGACAAAGACAAAAAACAACAAAGGGAGTCAAAACCAGCAAACCCACTTTAGACACAAAGACAAATATAAGACTAAGAAGGGCAGGATGTGATGATAAAAGGATCAACCAATATAGAAATAATAACTGAAATGAATATGAGAGGTTGAAATGTATCAAATGAAATTTAATAACAGAATTAAAAAGATAAATAAACAGTTCTACACTAACAGTAAGAGCTTTTAACACCCCACCTCAGATAGAGCTAATCCAACCAAGATACAGATAGTCAAAATATCATAAGCAAACAGTATGACTTCTTAGACAAATCCAGAGCACACCACCAGAAAGCAATGCAGTGCACATTCTTCTCCAAGATAAATGGATGTTCTCTGCAATAGATAATATTTTTGGCCAGAAAAACTCAATTGACTAAGAAACATAAAATAAGATTACTATAATACTTTTAAACATCAGCGGAGTACTGGGATGGAAATTGAGCACACATTACTTAAAAGTTATTAGTAAACAGACAAAATTAAAAAGAAAGTGAAAAAATATTAGGATAAAACAATAGTGACAGCAAAAAAAAATGCCAAAACACCTTTGACAGAGTAAAACCAATGCTCAGAGGAATATTTACATTGTAAGCAATATATGAACACAAAAATAGCCAGAATCTGTAATTTAACCTTTTACCTCAAATGGGGGGTGGGGTGGGAATCTGCAGAGACCAGAAGAAAGACAGTGATGAATATTTTGTCAACCATCAAAAATCCATCAACAGAATTCATTGCCTTAATAAAGAAAAACACAACAATTATCATAACAGACTGAAAATATAACTAATAAAGTTCAATACTATTTTGTAATAAAAGTTCTCAGTAAAACTGAAAAAGAAGGGAATTTCTTCAGCATAATCAATGGTATATTTACAGAATGGATAACCAAGGTTGTTGTCAATGGAAATAGACATAAACAGTTTCTCTTGAAAATAAGAAAAGGATACCCATAAAATTACTCTTAAACAGTCTTGTATTGGAAAACTAGCATTAAGAACAGAAAGATGGTTTCATAGAATATAATTTGGTAAGAAAAAAGTAAAGCTCTTCCTATTCACAGAGTATCTCATCGTACAGATAGAAAACCCCTATAAGTGAGGAGTCAGCTATGTCCTAATGGAAGAAGCACACGAACCTACGTGATCCAAAGATAGCTAATACTAGGCTCCAGATCTGGAGAAGGGATACTTCCTGTGCCCAAGTTCTAAATTCCTGGATTGTGGAAAATTCTAGATGATAATGGTAGCTCGAAATCCATTTATAGGGTTACCATACAGGATGTGCTTCTGGTGACTCCAGAGTGCATGTTGGCGAGAAGCATGTGCTCAGGCTGGAAAGTAATGCCTTATTATTTGATCATGCTACACTCATAAGAGTTAGTATTTTCTACTGGATTTAGGTCTCCATTGATTTTCTATGGTGACTGTTGATGGATCCTTGCTTGGTGTCTGTCCTAGACTTGTGTATTTATCTGTGTAGAGAAACTGGGGTTGAAGGGAAGATTAAGATAGTAATAGGATTTATTATTAATTTGGGACATGGAGGGAGAGGGAGACAGAAATAGAGCATCAATATCGATATGTAAGAGGCAGGAGGAGTGAAGTCCACAGTTGAACTTGACGATTGCAAAACACTTCTTTATATGATTGCAACATCACACTGAATGTTGTGTCAAATAATACTTGATTGAAATAGAAAAAAAGACAATCTGAAAGTTTCCAAAAGAAAGTTTCTAATAGCTAATAGAAGTGGCAAGAAACAAGAACAATTAAAGAAGTCTATTAATAACTTTGGTTGGAAATGGAGCAAATATGCTCCATCGAGATGCATTGATAATTAGTCAAGATGAGATTGCATAAGATGGAAGCAAAAAAGAAGGACTAATAGTTGAAATTATGGACGTGGTGATATAAACAACACTGGAGATCAGGAGATGGAATGTTTCAAGACCACTGACTTGTTAGAGCAAATACCCTTTTCAACAAGAGAAACAGCAACTATTCACAAGGACTTCCCCAGATGAAATACACAGAAATAAAATTCACTACATCTGTGTGGAAAGACAATGGGGAAGATCAATATAGGCAGATAAAATCAAGCCAGGGGCTGACTGTGGACAATTCCTCATATATATGTTAAGTTCTAGTTATACCTGAATAAACTAAAAAATGTCCACAGGGTCCAAATACAATGTTGAGTCTAGCCTATCTGGCTTTCAAAAACATCTCAAGAACAGATTTGCTGCATTGGACACTAATGAAAGAAGATCTGACAAGCTAGGGGAGGGCATAAAGAGAATTATTCATGAGGAAAGTAAAAGGCCATTATAAAGACAGGATAAAAAAAATCAAAGTGAATGTTAGAAAAAAACTGAAATGGAAACTAGTTCTTAATCACAGAGTAGTTAAAGCAAATGAAAGAAATGAAGTAAAACATCTGAACAGAAAATTTCAAGGAAAGCTTAAAAAGAAATAGTCAAACATTATAATGAAATGTGAAAAGGACTAGCATTAAACAAACAAAAAGGAAGAAAACAGTCAACATAGCTTAAACTGAAAGAAGAAATTCAAGTTGGAGTACATTCAAGTCTTACTTATGATACTGAAATTGTCTATGGGTGAATTATTGAGTGGCGATGGTAGCACCAAATGAAGATGAGAAGAATACCCAGATCACTGTACCAAAAAGAAATCATTGGCATTCCACAATTATAGGTAGTAGCGTATGAGCATAAACCAATGGTGTTGGAGGAAGAAATTGAAACTGCATTTAAAGTTAAAAGAAAAGGAATTGATGTAGCATGACTGAAATGTTTCAATGAGCCAAGGAAGCACTGGAAGTACTTGCTCACCTATGCCGTGAAATGGGAAGACAGACATTTGAAATTTGGATAGCTAACTGGAAGCCATCCACACTTGTACACATTTCAGTGAAAGTGAGCCAACCAGACAGAGGTTGTCAACAATTTTGTCTTCTTTGGATCCACAATCAACACTCAAGGAAGCAATAGTCAAGATCAAATGATGCACTGGGTAAATCCTGCACAAGGCCTTTTTAAAATCATCTTATTGGGGACGCTTACGGCTCCTATAACATTGCACACATCCTTTGTATCAAGCATATTTGAACATATGCTGCCATCATCATTTCCAAAACTTTCTCTACTTGAGCCCTTGTGTAAGCTCCTCTTCCCCCCACCTCTCTCTGTCACCCACCGTCATTAATTCTTGATCAAATATATACTGTTATTATTATGTCATATCTTACACTGTCCATTCTCCCTTTACTCACATTTCTGTTTTTTGTCTCTCTTTAGAGTATTGAAAACAAGGCTGTTACTATGCATGTCTGACCTTAGCCATGGCATTTTCCATTGCCTCATAGGCATGTAAAAGTTAGACATGAAATAAGAAAGACTGAAGAAGAACTGATGCATTTGAATTGTGGTGCTGGAGAAGAATATAGGAAGAATCAAGGAGTGTGAAAAGGACAGAGTAATCTACTTTGGAAGAAACAACACAGAGTGTCCCTTAGAAGCAAGAATGATGAGAGTTCATCTTACACATTTTGGACATATTGTCAGGAGACACCAGACACTGTGGAAGGACACCTTGTTTGGTGGAGTGGAGAGAAGGTGGCAGAGGGGAAGTGCCATTTCTTTTCCAGAGAAGAAATGACACAGGGGTTGCAATAACGAGTGGGGTAGGAACCCTTGAGGGAGGGTGACGGCCTAGCAGCTACTCACTCTTTTGCTTCTTGGGTTGCCGAGAGTTGGAGTGGGCTCAGCAGCGCCTCTGTGACTTCTTTCTGTCAAATAAGAGACTGTCCCACAAGTCACCACTCCTGTAGGCAGAATGTTCCTCAAAGCAGTCAACTGTGTGCGACTGGGGGGGACAAAAGTTTCTCAAAGGAGAGAGGAGCGGAGCAGGGTCCTAGGAGCCTGAAAACAGAACAGTCAATGCTACAAAATATAGGACATACATTATTGAGTGAGAGATCACTCAGTGGTGTGAACTTTCACCTGAACCAATAGAATGTGAAAAATAATAATACCAGGATTATAATCTAAAGGAATGATGCAACACTTCATAGTCAGGAAAGTACAAGCAAAGCCCAAAAACAAAGTTATTTTTAATAGACAGGAAAGATCAATTACTTTGAAATAGGTCAAGAAGAGAAAATTGTTTTCAATGTAGACATCTGAATAGTCAATTTCCGAGTGGGGAAATAATATAGTACTGATTTTAGAAGTGCTCCACATCTCTGCTACTTCAACATGCAGTTACAGAAGACAGTCTACACAGGCACACCACAGAGAGATGGACTCCTTTTATTTTAATTTACTTAGTAAAGATGGTAATGATAGGCAATATAGTTAAAATAAAGTGAATAAATTTAATAACGTTCATTTATTTTATAATATTTTATAAATATGAATGCCCTTTCAAAACATAGAAATTTAAAAATAGCCACGACTTGAGGTTAAATTATTTTACTCTATACTGTAGTCATAGATAATACACTAGAATCCAAATGCTATATTATTAAGATTTTCTTCTTTTAAATGTTCCTAATACCTTTTGAAATGATATTAGTTATTTATTAAAGGTCAGTAAAGGGTAATACTTTCCAAGTGAAATGATTCCTAAGAAAAGTCTGTACTCAGAGACTCCAAAACACAGATTAAATCAATATGTCTGGGTTTGAGAGAGAAGAAAAGTAAGTGAAAGAAATATTTTGAAAAATAGATTAATAGAACAAAACCCAAAATAATTCAGTTTGCTAGAATAAAATTAGTGTTCCTTTTGAAATATGTTCTTTTTTTGTTTGTTTGTTTTTGTTGTAGGGGGGAGGCATCACTGTCCTCTGGTGGTCATGGGAGCTACCCAGCGCTGCTCCTGAGAGCAGCCGTGGATTTGAACAGCCAAGCCCATGGGCCGCAGTCCTGCACTCAACACTTACACCACCGGGGCTCAGCCCTGCAATATGTTCTTCTGGAAACATTTTACATATAAGCCGAGCTTCTGTTTTCTCTGCTGTTGCTAGCAAACACCCAGTCACAAACACCGTGTGTAGTAAGGCACACCTCTGTGTGACACACTTGAGGCATATGCAATGCATTCAATAGGTGAACTTTGGAAATGCAGCCTTGAATGTGGATTATAAACAATATAAAGAAGACTTAAAAACAAAAAACTCCCACTACCGGATCAAGATGTGGCATCAATATTTAAAGAAACAAATATTAAAGTGGTTAGGCAGTCTTTTCAACATCCATAGAATCCATATACTCTCCTAACCCCACTCTAAAATGAACAACATATTGTTTGGGTCAAATCTAATGCAAAGAACCTCTTTAAAGTGTTAAAAGCAAATATTTCATTTTGATGCCTATGGAACTGACCAGATGGCATCCAAAAACAATTCTCTAAACAAAGAAACAAATAAAGAAATTCTCACTGTCAAATCAGTGTGCACTCACAGCAATCCAATGGCAGAGGGGAGAGGTGCCTACGGGAGTTTCTGAGACACGAATTGTTATCAGGGGGAGCAAACCCTGTCTTTCTCCAGTGCAGCTGTTGGTACTTTTCAATTACCTGCCCCCCACAGTTAGCACCCACATGCATCACCCCTATGCCGCGGGGGTCCTAAATATATTAAAATAGATGAAAATGTTAGTTCAGTGAAGCAAAATGAAAGAAAAATCATCATTGTGTTTAAGGTGAGAATGCCTGCCCGAGCTCCATGTCTGCTATTCAGACCTGCCAGGTAGCTCACCTCAGGACCAGGTGCCAGTTTCCTCCTTGGAAGATTACCCTCTAGGAAACCCTGTGAAGCAGGTATACAGCGATGTATGAATCACGAGCACTCAAACATGAATGGATAGCAATGAGGCTTGGTTTGTTGTACGGTAGAGTAAATATATCGAAAATGAAAATACATGTATTTTTGTTACTTGTTTTGTTTTGTTTGCGGGGCGGGGGGGCATCACTGTCCTCTGGTGGGAGTGGGAGGTCGAGCCTTGTTCCTGGAGAGCTGCTGCTGGATTTGAACTGCCAAGCCCTTGGGCTGCAGTCCCGCACTCAACCACCACGCCACCGGGGCTCAGTCCTGAAAATATATGTATTTAACTGAGTATAATTTAGAAAGATTATCTGTCAGCTCTAGAGATGAGATATTTGTCTGATAGTCTGAGGACAGACTTTTTTCAAAGCAGAGATAGAATGCTACCAAAGTCTCCCAGTTTTATGTTAAGGCTCACTGTTAGACATTTTTGTCAAATATGAAATATGTTAAGATTAGTAGTGTTACTCCAGATAAAAGCAGTATAAAAAAGGAAAGGTATATTAAGTTGATTCATATTGCATGTATGATTTTTACTGAGGAATCCAATGAACATTTTGAATAGCCAATAACTTTGACTTTTTGTGTGGTTTTCTAAACATCCAGAATGATTTTTTCATTTTTCTTTAGACTTAGTTGACTTTATAATTCCTATGTGGCTAAAATAAAATCTAAAATTATGTTCACTGTTTAATAATTTATTGAATATATGTCACAGGAGGATGCTATGTGATGCTCAAAGACTAAAACTACAATTACTTTTTATTCTCCAAAAATATGCTATAAAATTTGAGGGAGGGAATTAATCTTAGGAAACTTTTTCTTACATAATGGCTCCACATTACTGGATGTTTCAACTTATACCACTTATCCATATTTCATACATGAAGAAAGCAAAGTATCATAAAGAGACAGAAAATAAAATAACAACAAAAATAACAAAACAATAACACAATAAAGTAGTTACCAGAAGAGATTCCAAAAATCACTCTTGGAGGTAGAGTAGCTACCTTCAATGAAAGGTGTGATGATGGTAAAGAAGCGGAACAAAAAATTTCAAAGAGAAGCATGAGAAGAGAAAGTAAAGCCCTAACATGAGATGTGAAAATACCTGGTGTTAGAAAACGAAAAAGGGCGCTGAGCCCTGGTGACGTAGTGCTTCAGTGCGGCCCACAAGCTTGGCGGTTGAAATCCAGCAGCGGCTCACCAGGAGCAAGACTGGGTAGCTCCCACGACCACCAGAGGGCAGTGATGCCCCCCCAAAAAAAACAAAACCAAAAAAAGAAAACCAAAAAAAATTACATGCCTAAAATATTTCAAGATGAAAGAACCAAGGGAAAAAATTAAGATAAAAATTGTGAAGACATTGCTGGATGTACGGTCCTGTGTTCTGTTATGCTTAGGGTCGCCATGGATCAGTCAGCTTGGTGATGCTCCACAGCAGCAGCATGCTTGTTTCCTGTGGCCAAAATCTGTTGAAGAAAAGGACACGTTTTTCTACCTTAATAATATACATTGTAGGGCTGAGCCCCGGTGGCGTAGTGGTTGTGCGCGGGACTGCGGCCCACTGGGATGGAGGTTCAATTCCAGCGGTGGGGCTGGGCCTCCTACTCCCACCACCTGAGAGCAATGATGCCCCCCCCCCCAAAATAATATACATTGTAGTCACCTTTCATTTTTCACTAACCAAAGTAGGTCTTAAGTGGGCATATGTATAAAAGAAGAGGAAGCAAGAACACTATCACTAATAACCCTCACATATTAATGATACTCGTGGTTCTTTATAATTTTTCACAGATGTATTCTATCAATTCAATGAAGAGGGTCTCAAGATACAGCTCAAGTGGCTATTCCTATGTTCCTCTTCTGTTTTCACCTCGCTATGTAAGATTCTCCTGCTTCTGTCCATTGTTTCTCCCAAAAGTTTAAAGATATGTATTTGTAAGAGGTGGCCATAACTTTATAGTTTTATTAAAGATTTAGTAACTTAAGCTAATTTCGCATTTTAAAAGATACTGTTTCGTTAACCTTTAGTGTTAAAGCATTTGGCAGATTTACATTTTGAAAAACTATTAGCATACATACCAATGTATCTCCTGGGTGGGAGTACTTCTATTAATATTCATCTCTCATATTCTACCATAATATTTTTGTGGAAGTACCAGGAGATCCAGACCTACTTGATTTTATGATACATGATATGTATTTCACTACATCATGACCTATTCAAAGAAGACATTCTTTACAATCCTTAAAGTTATGCATTGGCCAGAGTACATATTCCTTTCCCTTTGTGACATATTATATACCAACATTAAAAGGGAACTATTTCCTCCCATTTTCTTGAAAATTTTCCAGATGCTAAAAATACAAATGTTCATTAAGCTCACAAATAACACTAACCACACACACACACACATGTTTCCATATAGTTAAATCATTGTATGACTATAAAAATAGTGCAAATTTTTAACAGATACTCACATGCATTCCAAGGGCTATTAAAATTGTGAACCAAATTTCTATCAATTTGAAACTGCAAGTCTCTCTTCTGATGCTTCAACTATTTCTTCTTTCTTGTAATTGCTTCATTCTAATTACTTTCTCTTTCATTACTAAATACATCACACTTTTTTCTTTAACTTATTTTAAAATTATAGGCTTCCAAAGATGTTGCTGTTACCTGATATTGATTCAGTTTCAACTCATAGAGACACAATGTATAGCACAAATAAAGTGCTGCCAAGTCCCTAAGATAGCTAATTGTTTTTAATTTAAAGTCCTTTGCTTTAAATTTCAAGAAATATAACAATTTTCATTATTATAACCATGTATGTTTCGTTTTTATAATCTATAAGTTAGAAAATAATGGCTTTAACTAAATTGCAGTATTATAAATACTCCTATAAGCTACACTTGAGTTTTATTGTAGCCACTGTGACATCCTTCTCACTTCACTGTCCTTTTACTATAACAAACATGAGGTCCCTTTCCAGGGACTAGTCTGTCTTGATTATGTGACCAAAGTATATGACAGAAGTCACACCATTCTGGATTTCTAAGTAGCATTTTGGCTGCACCTCTTCAATGCAGGTTTGTTTTTCTTGACATTCATGATGCTTTTGACATTCTTCACCAGCACAATAATTCAAATGCACCATTTCCTCTGTAGTGCTGCCTACTCAGTGTTCAACTTTTATATGCTCATGAAAATGTAGTGACTTGGTCAGCACACCTTAGTTCTCAAAAGGACATTTTTCGTCTTCAAAATTTTAAAAAGGTCTTATGCAGCAATGTATGTATTATTTGATTTCTTGAGTACTACTTTTATGAGCACTGATTGTGCTGAGGGAGGTAATGTACTTTTTCATCCACTTATCATAATCTATTGGTGTAATTGTGATGATTTGGGTTTTCTTTACAGTACTGTATTATCTATACTGAAGCTGTAATCCATGATCTTCATCAGCAGATGATTCAATTGCTCCTCATACTCGCCAGCTAGTTTGTGCCATGTGCATATCAAAAGGCATTGATTAGCCTTCCTCAAATACTGAAGTCACATTCCTCTTCATATGGTACAGCTTCTGTGACGATTTGCTCAGCTTGCGGATTGAATGCATTTGGTGAATGCATACAATGGTGATGTCCAGCTTCCTTGATTAAAAGTATACAGTATTCATTTTTCATTTGCACAAAAGCCCCTTGATCTATGCATAAGTGTTGTATGAGCACAATTAAGTGTTCTGGATTCCTACTCCTCTCAAGGCTATCTCTTCATAGTTTGTTATTTTCCACAGAGTAGAATGGTTTTGAATTATCAATAAAACATAGTAAACTTCAATCTTCTATGCTCTGATGTCAGCCAAGAGACATCTGATGTCAGCAATGATAACTTTTGTGCCATGACCTTTTCCCACTCTGGTCTCAATTTCTGCTAGTTACCTACCAATATATTGCTGCAACTATTGCTGCAATATCTTGAACAAAAACCACTTTACATTGCAAGTGATGTAATAACATTGATTTGTAATATTCACATTCTCTTGAAACACTTTCCATTATGAATTTTTATGAATTCATAAATATGAACTTTTTCTAATCAGTTGGTCAAGTATTATTTTCCCCAAATTTGTTGGCAGACAGTTGAGAACTTCCATTTCCTTAGTTTGTTGAAACATTTGAATTGCTATTCTCTCCATTCCTGGAGTTTGTTTCTGACAAGCGCCTTCAGTGGAGTCTGAACTGCTTCTGTCATTGCCATCGGTTCTTGATCATACACTACTTCTTGAAAGGGTCGAATGTTGGCTAGATCTTTTTGTACAATGGCTATACTTTCCAGATTCTGTTAATGCATCCTTCACTAGCAAGTATTTTTTCAAAAAGTGTAAATTAATATGTTCTTTTTTTCAAAAGTGGGACAGAAATTTAAACCATGTTAATACCTTTATCAAAATGTTACTCCATACTTTAACTTTTCAATTTCTTATCAGTCTGTGGCAGTCATGTGCTTATGTTAATTTTATGATTGAAATGTAGGCATGGAATCTAGCCTGTTAATCTGAAGATAGCCATTGAGTAGCCAATGAGGTCTCTATGTGGGCATGGCTTTCACCTGACACCCCTGGGAAATCTTGTGATTTTTCCCTCGTGAAGATGAGAAGCTATCTCCCCCAGTAGTTAGGTGTTAGTCTCAGAGACGATTAATTATGGACAAGACAAGCTGGCAGCACTTGAGAAGCTGGAGGAGCCGGCAGAGAGACCACACAGCTTTGCCCTGATGGAGCCAGACCTCTGAAGCTGAGGCAGCCAGATGGAGACCTCTTGCAGCGATGAGTTGCTTCAGCTGTTGATGGACCCTGAGCCCTGGAGGCGAGGTGCCCTGCCAGCACTGGGATTCTGCATCCACTGACCTGTGACATCATGAGTAGCAAGAAGATTTTATAGACTGATTTCAGGCATATGAGTTAATATTGGATTTATGACTTTGAACTGGACTGGGTTGGGATGCTTTCTCCATGTCCCATTCCTTTTGTATATAAACCTTTTCCTTATACCTGTATGCGTGTCTATGAAATTTGTTCCTCTAGTCTACCCAGACTAACACACAGTGTGATTTCAAATGATTTATGTATTTGATGGAAAAAGACAATATTAATGCAAACATTATTTTATATGTCCTAATAAAATTTCTTCAGGTTAAATGTACTTCATAAATTTAACTTATTTTTTAACAAGAAAAATTTGGGATAGTCCTTAAAGTATGATTTTTTATTAAATGATGTGAGCTTATTTTAAAGAATTATTTGAAAAATTGCTAACACTTCACCCAAGATTTTAGGAATCTAACATCTATATCTAATTACTAAATTTAATCTAGCTCTAAATCTAATTGTCAATTTGTCATCAATTTCTCACTATACCTAAATATAACTTTTAATTTATTGGTAATAGTCCATCTTTTTGTCCTATGGCCTTTCTATATGATGGTATACCAGGAGCTGTATGGAACTTCACCCACACCATCCTACATATACGGAGTTATTTTCTGTAATGAAGAAAATGAGGAAGTTGGGTGGTTATGGTCAACTTAGACTAAGTTAACCATGTGTTTTTTACCTCAGACCTAAGTTCTGATTATGTTAATATGCAAATGGACAGTGTGCTTATGTTTTGGGGCTAAGGAAACAGATATTTTTAAGAGCAATGTTAAACTTCCCAAGTGACTTGATCATTGTTCTGAGAAGCAAGGGTTAATATACATTTCAGTCAAAGAAATGCCACCTCTGTGTGTATTATAAATGTTTTATTTCTGCAATATTTTTTGTAATTTGTGAAGGTATTAGGTGTCTTTATACATATGAAGAATTTTTAAGCTTTCTACATCAAGATTTCTTTTAAATCTACTTAATCCTTTCATTGATATTAAGCTTTACTTAGAATTGAGCCTTAGCCTGGGGGAGAGACCTGGAAAATCGGGGGAGGAAAATGGATATTTTAATTTTTAATAATGACATCTTAAATGATAAAAAAATTCCTTTTTCAAATATGAATTACTTTTAGACATTTAATAATTTTCTATACCATTACAGTAACTGACACTTTTTATACATTTCATGAACCAATTTCATAAATGCAGCTGATTCAAAATTATTTGCATTCTGAACACTTTTATAACATTATAAGGGAATATATTTTCCATTAGAATAATTTCAGTAATGGGTGTTATTTAGGATAAAGTATTTGTGATTTAAACAGTAACTCGCTCATGTGATAAACCAGAAAAAATATTTTAAGAATATATTAAATGCATAGATTATTACAATATGTTGTAATTTTTCAGTTATTGGACAAACACTGGACAATAAGCATGAACAAAAAAGAGCAGAATATTAAAAGGGGACATTTATCCTTTTATCACATGCAACAGTTAAAAGGAAGAAAATAGTGTCTGTCTGACAATCAAAGAAAAGAAAGTACATTATATAATCCAGAATTCATGGAAGAAAATAAGAATGTCATTCAAGGCCCTTCTGCTATAGCAAATTAGATTTAAGTGATGATGGCATGTATGGCAATTAAATATTAGGAGCTTCAGCATAAATATAAGCCCTGTTGTATTATCAATGTTGACATGAGCTGCCAGTAATTTCATTTGATTGTTTTTATGATAAACTTTATTGTTTGCCTATTTGCCTTACCTATTATAATTCTCTAGGTACTTGATTTGTAAGTTTGTATCTTATAGATTATTTGATCTTTTCATCTGATATTTGTTTGAATATCATATCAATATTTACATTTATAATTATTTTAAATATCATATCAATATTCATATGATATTTATTTGAATAAATATCAGAGTGCCTTCGTTTTGGAACTCTGATGTCAAAAAGAGAAAGTGAGAACTTTTATTACTTTCCCTCAGATTCCTGTGGCTCTATTATTATTTTACCACTCTATTTTAATTGGTTTATATTAAAGTTCTTTGACTATGTTCTCTGTCATCTCATTCTAATTTAACCTAGCAAGGAATAATTTTGATCTTAATGATTTCATCTCTAAGTAGTAAAATTTCCATTCTATTATTGTTTCAAGACATCAGAAAGACAAATCTCTGCTCCTTTCTCTCTATTAGCAAGACCTCTGGGGGAAGAGTTTTATTTCTTGTCATGTCTTGGCATTTTTTAGGGGCTTGTAGATAAATCTTCATGTGGCATTTATCTTCTTTTATTACTTTGTGAATCAGTTTTTCCTTTTTAAATAAATCACCTCTGAGGAATTCAGGCTAGGTCCAATTCTGTTTTGATATGATGTCATTAGCATAACAAAGTAAATATTTTCCTTAGACAAGATCACATTCACTGGTACAGAAATTAGATTTTCAAATTTCTGGAGACCTCAATTCAGTCAAAACACTAAAGCAGAGTGTATCTTAATTTTAAGTAATATATTAACACATTGTCACTATCATTTAAATCTAGCAGAAAATATTAGATTTTTGTTTTAGCAGATAGTTAGTTTGTCCATTGTGGTTCAGGATGCAAATTCTAACCTGCCTCCAGTTGGCTAAAAATTCAATGTTAGGTGAGTTCTCAAGTATTTGTACTGTTTTAATTTGTCCTGGATGTGTACCAGTAGTAGTAAATAGTGTGATTTCTGGGTTCTTTAGAAAAGCTGAACCAATGAATCTCATCCATCCAGAGAGTGGGGGGGAGAGACTCATATAAGATCTACTCATGGGGGTAATTATTTCACTATGTACAATTTTTTTTAGGGATAACTTATTTGAGCATACCAGCCTGGGTGATCACAAGGTGTCGATGGGATCAGTTATCAGGCACCAAAGCACTAAAAGTTATATCATTAAAAATGAGAGAGAGCACGGATTGGGGATCCAAAGCTTATCAGTAGGTCAAGCAACATCCCCTTTACAGAAGGGTCACAGGCAGGAGATGAGCCAGTCAATGTACAGTGGAGCAGCAATGAAATATGCAGCATCCTCTAGTTCTTAAATGCTCTCTCCCCCACTATCATGACCCCAATTCTGCCTTACAAATCCTACTAGACTAGGGGATGTACACTGGTACAGATAGGAACTGGAAACCCAGGGAATTCAAGACAGATGATTCTTTCAGGACCCGTGGTGAGAGTGGCAATACCAGGAGAGTGGAGGGAAGATGGAGTAGAAAGGGGGAACCAATTGCGGGGATCTACATATAACCTCTTCCCTGGGCTACAGACAATAGGGAGGTGGGTGAAGGGTCACAATGGGCAGTGTATGATATGACGAAGTCATGATAATTTGTAAATTTTTAAGGATTCATGAGGGAAAGGGTGTGGGGAGGAAGGGTTAATATGAGGAGCTGATACCCACGGCAAAAGTAGAAGGAGGATGTATTGAGAATGATGTTGGCAACAGATGTACAAATGTGGTCTGCATACAATAGATGTATGCTTTAATCTTAATGAGTTGTATAAGCCTCCAATAAGATGAGTTTATTTTAAAAAACACTGATAACTAAAGTCCAGCAATTTTTTACACACAAATTTAACCATCACACCAGAATATAATTTGTGCTTCTTTTGATTTGCATACCAAATTATAGTATGCACATGAATAAACAACAGCAACAAAAATGTCATTCACTTTTGGCTTGTGGAGGCTGCATTATCATCTGTTCTATGAACACAAATAAGTTGTTTAGATTGCTTGGTGTTTAGAGCGCTGCATTAATCCAGGTAGACTAGAGAAGCAAATACAGAGATGCTCATATATGTGTAAGGAGCAGCTTTATATCAAAGAACACGTGTGTACTGAGAAAACATCCCAGCCTGGTCCAAATCAAGTTCATAGGTCTGATATTAACCTGCATCGTGGGTGCCAGTCTATAAATTCCCTATAAGACTCACAAAGTACATGGAACGAGGCTAAACAAAGACCACAGGCCCAAAGTTCTGTAGAACCCATTGTGGACACATCTCCAGGGCTCTGGCTGCTATCAGCATGGCTCCATGTGGCTTGTCAACAGGGAGTGATGCAGAGAGAGTGACACACCTCTTCTGCTGGAAGAGTCAAAAGCTGGGAGGTCCCAGAATCTTCATGGGTTGACACACCCACACGGAAACCATCTTCAAGTTTTGACCTGGTTGACAGGCCTCACTCAACCCCTTATCTATTAAGTTGACATGAAAATTACATAACTATCACAAGCACAAAAAAACAGAGAAAAACAAGCAAATGAAAACAGAGACAGATAATATATTTATGCATTAAATGTGATCATTAAGAGTCTCCTTTCCCAATTCTCAATGGCATAAAAGAGCTAAAATTATGCTGAAGATGATTTAAAAATCAGAAGAGGACTCAGAATGGGAGTTATGTTCTTGCTGATGCCATATCTGTCTTTGCTGATATCAGAGAATACAAGGACATTGTTTACTTGTGTTTTATGGGTTATACCAAGGTACAGGATTGTGTAGACCAAATTATGGGCAGCATCACAAAGAATGGCAACACTAGAACATTCAATTGTGATCATGCAGCAATTACATATATGTGTTAGTCCGGGTAGACTAGAGAAACAAATTCATAAGCACGCATCTGTGTACAGGAAAGAGTTTATTATACAAGAGTAACTATACATTAAGAAAACACCCAACCCAGTCCTGCCCAAGGTCATAAGTCTGATATTAGTCTCTATGTCTGATTTCAGTCTATAAAGTCTTCTTCAAACTCACGAGGCATATGCAATCACACGCCAGTGGGTGCAGTCTGTGTATTCAGCAGCAGTTGAAGCATCTCAGCACTGGCAGGGATCTCCCTTGACTCCTTCTGTTTCCAGGGCTCAGAGTTTATCAGCATGCTGATAAACTCAGGTGTCCTGTCAGCTTAAGTGTCTCCCAAGGACATGAGTCTCTCACCTCCAAGGGGGAATACCACAAGATTTCACAGAATTCTCAGGAGAAAGCCATGCCCACACAGTCTCATTGGCTATCTCCAGATTGATGGGCTAGATTCCACCCCTACAATCCCAATCATGAAATTGACACCAAAGTATATGACCATCACTATATATATCAAGATACACTCATTTCAACAGTAAAAAGGAAACATATGGTTTCATATGAGTCAAGATGTGTGTTAGAATTGTGTCTATTTCCTATGCTTATTCAATGTGTATGCTGAGCAAGTCATCTTGTAGTGACAACCTACAATATGACAGAAGGCACACATCTTACTGAAAGTTAGAAGAACTTGAAACTCAGATTAAAAAAAGCAATATTCATGACATTTCAATTTAAAACAAGATCTCCCCAACTGGATTAATAAACCATAGCAATATAAATAGAAGAGGGGGAAGGTAGAAAAATCCAAAGAGATCATTTTACATGGATCTTCAATGAACAACCTTTTAAGTCATGGTCAGGAAATCACACAATTTATTGCATTGAGTAAATCTTCCACGTTAATAGATCATTAATGGTTTAAAATACAGCAATGCCAATTTGAAGTTTAAGATGTGCTTAATCCAAGCTATGGTATTTTCGGCCACTTCTTATTTGTACAAAACCTGAAAAATGATTAAGGAGGAGTAAAGAAGAATTCACACTTCAAAATGATGGTGGTGGCAATGAATATTAAATATACCATAATTGTCAATGGGACGAGCAAATCTATATTGGAAGTAGTATTCCCAGAATTTTCCTTTGTTGTGAGGATGGTGAGACCCTATCCCATGTACTTTGGACATGTTATCTGCAAAGACCAGTCCCTGGAGCAAGAGATGCTGCTTTGGTCTATGTGAAATCAGATGACCCTGAGGGAGTGTAATTGACATTGAGGCTTAGCAAAATAAACGGTGTGAGGTCGTAGCAGGACTGAAAGTGTGTTCATTAGGTTGTACATGGAATCATCAAGAGTCAGCTCCAATGAAATGGCAACTACCAACAGGTGATTGTAATTAATTTCAATTGCAGTTAATCTTTTTGCTGTTCTGTTAGAGAATATACTCCAAAAGTTCAAGTCATATTACCTATCTAAATATCAACAATTTTAAAAAGCCAATAGAGACTACTTTCACCTCAGTTCTAATGGTTTTGTTATATAAATTTTAATTAAAATATTTATGCACAACAACCATTTAAATATTAGAGAATTTCAAAGATTGTCACTATTAAATATGGAGTGTTCAATATTAATAATTACAAGTAAGCAATGATGCTATTTTTAGGTAATAAAGGAAGTAAAATTCTCAATTGTTTGTTTTTCTATATTTGTAAGGGTATATGAGAACAAAAACTGAATAAAGCATGAATATGAGATGTTATCTTCTTAAAGTAAAAAAATGTATATACCATCATTAAAGATCATATAACCTAACAAATCAGTTTCATTAAGAGATGCTGGTGGTAAATATATTTCAGTCCTTAAATCAGAAATGAAAGTAATAACTTAGATAATATACATTATTGAATTTATTTTACTCTATTCGCCTTTATCTTGTACCTGCAAATATCAATTTAGAATTGAAATTTTTGGTTTTTTGGTTTTTGGGGCATCACTGCCCTCAGGTGGTGGGAGTAAGAGGCCCAGTCTTTACTACATGGAGCTGGAATTGAACCTCCATCCTAGTGGGCTGCAGTCCTGCGCACAACCACTATGCCACTGGGGCTCAACTCCCCATCTTTGATATTTTAAAATATAAGTCAAACTGATATTTAAAAATATATGCTACTAATGTAATCTTAATTTTAAAGGAATTTTAGCTAATAATAATATCACTGAATTCCAAATAGTGGTATTGTCTCCACTTTTAGGTTGCTTAAATTATAAGTGCAATTGCTAGGAAATGTGCATATAGAAAATGCCATTTGAAATTTAAAATATTCCAACGTTTATATATTGCAAGCTACTTTATTAATAAATAATTTATTATTCTAAGAACTTGATTCAAAATGTAGAAAAGAATCAGGTTTAATTTACTTGCTAATATGTCTCATTTATTTTTCTGAAATATAGAATGCCTTTCACAAAACTTATTTATTTTCTCCTGTCTCCAGCCTGCTCACAGGTTTCAGTTACCAGAATAATGAATCTGTTTTCATATGCTTATTTTAAAAATATAAATTCACCTTGTGAACTATTTTTTTGTTTTCCATTGCATCACTTCATGTTGTTTTCCAGGAAGGCCTGGCATTGAGGACATAATACTCGAGATACTGGAGATTTGGAGTTCTATTCATTTTAAAAATCATTTCAGGTTTTTCAGTTGGCTTTGTGTTGATAAGTTTTGAAATGCATTTGAAAATATGTTTGTCACAAGGACACCGAATGAACCAGGGATAGCTGAAATAATAGCCATTTGAAGATAACCTGAAAGTAGAGAGTATCTACCTACCATTGTTCTTTGATGTTTTGAAAGAATTTTGATTACACATTGTGTGCATGTGCATGTCCATGTACCTACCTAATACCAATGCCAGGAAAATATCCTAAAACATGAATTGTTTGAGCATGTTTAAGCTGTGTTCAGGAAAGTCTGTTTGAAGAACCAATTGGATATCTTGAGAGTAGGTAGAAAGAGAAAACGTGGAAAAACCATCATTGACATGGAATTTGTTCCAGTGATTAACAAGTTTTTAAGGAGGCTGACTCACTCTGAAAATAATTGTAATAATAAAAAACTAAAAATCAGGTCACTGACTTCTAGCTTATTCTGACTCTCGGTGCCCCTAGAGGACAAGCTAAAACTCTCCCTGTGAGTGTCTGCAAGGAGTTCTCTCTACTCCTCTCTCTACAAGCAAACTTCACTTTGTTCTCAAAGAATTTGTATTTCCAATCCACTCTTCTTGCAGCTACATCTCCATGTGGCACCTCAATGCTACCATGGCTTCTATAGTTGTAATAATTGGTGGAAAATTAAAATCTGCAACCACATAAACTATTCTGGTTGTACTGGTTTTGCACCCTGACATTCCATAAAATATAACTATTAATGCCACAAAATGAGTGCTTCATTTTTCTTTTATTCAACATCTATTGTCTACCCATTCCTCTTTATGAATAGCATACTGGTTGCAATATGTGCAGTTTTTATTATAGAGGCTCAGAAAGGCTACTGTACTCTCCATAGAACTAATGATCTACTTTTGTAAACCTTCACCGAGTTCACAATAAAACATTTCTAAAATTAAAAAAAAATTCTTCTGCCATCAAGGGATGCTGACTCATATTCCCTCTAGAGGGCAGTGTACACTTTGCTCCTACGTTTATGAGAGGGCACCTCCTTATGGGAGTAGAAAACACAGCCTTTTCCCAGGGGAGTTTTGAACTACTGAACTTGTTGCTAAAAGCTTAGCTCATAACACTAGCCATCAGGGCTCTTGAATGTAACCATAGGCCAAAGAAGAATGACTCTCCTCCTTAGCTCTTACAGCTAACTTGTAAAGCAGTGCTAGTATCTGTTTATAGACTTAAAGCACACCTTGACACATAGGTAGCATCTCTTCTTTGTTATTATGCAATATCTTGCACTACAGAAATGAAGTTCGTTGGTTCAGAAATTGTTTTATGTACCTTCAAACTGATATTTATGTATTTGAAACCTCCTTTCTCCTATGAGAAGCCCTGGAGCTGCTTTCATATAAGTATTGCTTGAACTACCAGCCTAAACCTCAGTAGTTCTAACCCATCTGCCAGTCTCTGGGAAAACGTTGAAGCTACATGCTCCCCATGAAGAGTTGCAGCCTCAGAAATGCTATATAGGGTTTTTATGGCTCAGAATTGATATGAGTTGTTTTTCTGTTTGCTTTGCTTTAATTCTGTGCTATATGGAAGACAATTGATACAAGAGAAAAATTATGAGAAAAATATGTTTGTGGGCACAGTTTCAGTTATGTCAAAGGTATTAATAACCAAAATGTAATCTCTGTAATTGGAGAATTCTTTACTACATAACTATTCTGTAGTTTTGCAATAGCAACCAAGAAAAAATAAATCTTAGAGCCATATTAACATATTTGCTATATAACAGCATACTAACAAATATATTAGCAGCATCATAATTTTTGCAAATTTATGAAAATATTTTTAAGTTTTTATATACATTTTTAAATTATTTTATTTGGGTCTCATACAATTCGTCACAATACATACATACATATATTGTATGCAAAACACATCTTTACCATCATTTGTTTACCATCATCATTCTCAAAACATTTTCTTTCCATTCAAGCCTTTGGTATTACCTCCTCATTTTCCCCCTCCCTTCTGGTTTCCTCCCTCATGACCCCTTGATAATTTATAAATTATTATTATTTTGTCATATTGTACACTGTCTGATGTCTACTTTCACCCACTTTCTTGTTTTCCATACTCCAGAAAGAAAATTATACGTAGATTCCTTTATTTTATTTTATTTTTATTTATATATTTATTTTTTAGGCATCACTGCCCTCTGCTGGTGGGAGTAGGAGGCCCAACCTTTGCTCCTGTGGAGCTGGAATTGAACCTCCATCCCAGTGGGCCGCAGTCCTGTGCACAACCACTACACCACCAGGACTCAGCCCCCTATATGTAGATTCTTAAACTCAGTTCTCCCTTTCTACTCCACCTTCCCTCCACCTCCCAGTATCACCATTTTCACCATGGGTCCTGAAGGGATCATCTGTCCTGAATTCCCCATGTTTCCAGCTCCTATCTCTACCAGTGTGCATCCCCCCCAGTCTAGACGGATTGGGATCATGATGGTGGGAGAAAGCAAACATTTAAGAACTAGAGTAAACTTGCATAGTTCATCATTGCTACACTGTAACCTGACTGACTCGTCCCCTCCTCGGGACTCTTCTGTAGAGGGACGTTGCTTTACAGATGGGTTTGGGCTCCCCGATCTCTACTCCCCCTCATTTACAATTATATAATTTTTAGTTCTTTGATGCCTGATACCTGATCCTTAGACACCCTGTGGTCACACGGGCAGGTGTGCTTCTTATATGTGGGCTTTTATGCTTCTGAGCTAGATTTATGTCAATTTTATGCTAAAGCAATGCAATTTTTTACAAGTCAAGTCCTTTTGATGATATCCTGAAGTAGCTGATTATTTTATGTGTGTTAGCCCAGGTAACTAGAGAAACAAATACATAGACTCGCATGTGGATATAAGGAAAATGTTTATATACAAGAGGAACAGGACATTGAGAAAGCATCCCAGACCAGTCAAGTTCAAAATCATAAGTTCGATATTAATCCATATGCCCAATATCAGTCTATAAAGCCTCCTTCTGACTCATGAATTCAAAGGTCAGTGGGGGCAGAGTCCTGGCGCTGTCAGGAGTCCCTTCATGGCTCCTCGCTTCTAGGGTTCAGGGTCCATCAACAGCATCCAGTGGTGGTAGAAGAAATTCAGTGTTGGCAAGGGTCTCCACATGGTTTGTCCAGCTTCAGAGGTCTGGTCCCATCAGGGTAAGGCCGTGTGGCTTCTCCTCTGCCTCGTCCAGCTCCTCAGATGCAGCCATCTTGTTTTCTCTGTAGTTCGCCATCTCTGAGACTAACTCCCAAGAACTGCAGAGATAGCTTCTCATCTCCATCAGGTAAACATAGTGAGATTTCCCTGGCATATCAGGAGAAAGCCATGTCCACACAGAGACCTCATTGCTTACTCAATGGCTATCTCCATATTAAAAGGCTAGACTCCACTTCTTCATCACATCATGAAATTAACATAAGCACGTGACCTTCTCCTTATCTTCATGGTATTTCTGCTTTCATTATTGTTCCTGAGGGGCTTATCTGTCCTGATTTCCCTATGTTTTGAGGTCTTATCTGTACCAGTGTACAGGCTCTGGTCTAGCCAGATGTGTAAGATAGAATTAATGTCTTGGTACAGAAGGTTGGGGGGACATTAAAGAACTAAAGGAAAGTTGTATGTTTCTTCGGTGTCATAGTACACCTTGACTGCCCCAACTCTTACTTGTGACCCTTCCGTAAGGGTCCAATGTTCAATTATCTACAGATGGATTTCAGGTCTCCACTTCACCTTCTGCCTCATTCATGCATGTCTGATCAGAGCACACAGGAGTAAATGAAGAGGAAAGGAGAGAAAGTGAAACACGTCCTGGCCCACCAAGTCCTAAAGACAGTATTTCTTCTCAGAGCAGTCAAAGCAAAGGAAGGACCAGAGGACTGGCCCCACCAAGAGACACAATATCCCTCACTGACCCATAGTACTAAGGGACAACACTGGAGACCCAGTGCAGAAATTGTGCCCAATATGAACTCACCATGCTGGGGTGAAACACTAAAAGCATGCAACACAGCAGCAAGGGGAGTCTTCACAGAAGCAGTGAAGTCTTCAGGGAACACCAAATATAGACTTTTGTATCAGGGCATTGGACCCCATCAGACTCAACCAGAAAGCACTCATAAAAGTCAGCAAATAGAATTAGAACCATTGATTGGCTTTCCTTTTGTTGTACTTTTGAGGGCTTTTGTTTTCTTTTACTGTTTGTTTTGCTCTTTATTGTATTTGTGCTTATTATCATCTCTGCATGTCTATTAGATAAGATAGGCAGGGTAAACAATCCCAAGAAACTAATAGGACTGAATTCTAAGGGGGAAATGGGACAAGGTGAGGCAGGGGCATGGCAGCAGGTGGGGGAAGGAGGGTGCCAATAAACTCAGGGACAAGGGAAAAAAAGTGATCTAAATTCAATGGTGAAGAGGGCATAGGATGCCTGGTGGGGCTTCATCAAATTACTGAAACCTGAATTAAGACCAACATGATAGTGGGACAAGAGGAAAGAAAGTAAAAGGAAATAGAAAAAGAACTAAGAGACAAAGGACAATTGTAGAGGTCTAAATACAAGCATGCACATATGTAAATATATTTATATGTAATGATAAGGAAATAGATCTATTACATATATTTATATGCTAAATATTAAGGCAACAGATTGGGCCCCTACTCAAGACTCCCTCAGCAGAAAAAGACTTTTTTCTAATAACATGGCATTCTGCTTTGCTTACCTTCCCTGACAAGATCACTGAAGACCAAATGCATGCATAAGCAAACGGGGAGAGGAAAGTTGATGAAGCACAGCTATCAAAAGATATAGGGCCAGAGTCTTAAAGACTTGAAGTTAATTAAGTGGCCTTTTAGCTGAGAAGCAACAAAGCCCACATGGAAGAAGCACACAAGAAGCCTGTGTGATCTTGAGGTGCCAATACTAATTTTATGTGCATTTTATTACCTTCTATCTATTCTAAGAAATAAAAAAGTAAAAAAAAAATGGATATAAAATCAAAGAAATTCAGTATAGCGAAGTTGAAAGTTTCTCTTCTAAGAGTACTACTATAAATCTTTATTCTATTACAACTGTAAGCTCTTTTCAGTTACCACTGAGTCAATTCCAACAATATGACACTTGGGTGCATAAAGTAGCACTGCGTCATAGGTATTTCAAGCCTATGGCCTCTCTGACACAAATTGCCAACACTGTCTTTGAAGAGACCATCCAATAGTCTTACAGGATTAGTTAGTCCAATCACATTACAGGAACAACCCACCCAATTGCATTTCTGGAACTTAGCCATCCTAGGAAAAC
Organism: Nesogale talazaci; assembly: GCA_004026705.1. Lineage (NCBI taxonomy): Eukaryota > Metazoa > Chordata > Mammalia > Afrosoricida > Tenrecidae > Nesogale > Nesogale talazaci. Next base: position 33,269 of record PVJH01005478.1, read on the forward strand.
TAGAGGAATTCTGATAGGCTGTGTTTCAGAGGTCAAGGTGGAAGCTTATTAAGCAAGCTGGCCTGGGACCTTAACTGTCTCAAGACTGGACTTTTCCAGGATCCATGGAAGAGAGGGTTCCAGCTACCTAAGGGTGAGGATAGCAGAGGCTTCAAGATCACTCCAGGAGATGCAGCAGCATTCTGTGCTTTCTATACCTTTCCCCCAGATTCACAGGTCCTGTCAGGAATGCCCCCACATATATTCTCTCCAGTTTTCTTTCTTTATTTATTGTCCAAATTTCAGATATTTAAATATAAAGCACTTGAAAGTGCATGGGCTGGGTCAGATGAACCTTCATCTTTATCATCAAAGTGATATCATTTTTCTTTAAGCCTTCAAGCGGTCCTTGTGCATTGGATGTTCTCAGTGTGATATTCCATGTGATGCTGTCACGGCTGATTCTATGGGCATTGATTATAGATTCAAGTAAATGAAAATGTCAAAAAAATTCCCAATTATCACAATATTCTCTATTGGTCTAGATAAGAGAAGTTTTGTTTGTCTTATGTTGCGCCACAATCCATATTTTTGACTATAGTCCTTGATCTCCATCAGAAAGTGCCTCAAGTCCTCTTCAATATCATCTAGCAAATATGGGTCTTCTGTGTATAGCCAGTTGTTAATGGGCCTTTCTACACTCAAGTGTTAGTGCAATTTCTCAGATTATTTACCTAACATAAAGGTTAAGTAAATGTGGCAGTCATGGGCTTGTGTTAATTTTATGATTGAAATGTAGCAGTGGAGTCTAGCCTGTTAATCTGGAGATAGCCATTCAGCAACAAATGAGGCCTCTCTGTGGGCATGGTTTTCTCCTGAGACTTCTGGGAAATCTCATGATTTTTCCCTCATTATGATGAGAAGCTATCTTCCCCAGTGGTTGGGAGTTAGTCTCAGAGATGATGAATCACGGACAAGATGGCAGCGTCTGAGAAGCTGGAGGAGCTGGTGGAGAGACCACACCGCTTTGCCCTGATGGAGCCAGATCTCTGAAGCTGGGGTGGCCACATGGAGACCTCTGCCAACGATGAGTTGCTTGTGCTGTTGATGGACCCTGAGCCCTGGAAGCAAGGAGCCATGTAGAGACCCCTACCAGCGCCGGGAGTCTGCACCCACCGACCTGTGACCTTGTGAGTGGAAGGAGACTATATAGACAGAGTTCAAGCATATGGGTTAATATCGGGCCTATGACTTTGAATTGGACTGGCCTCAATGTCCTGTTTCTCTTGTATATAAACCTTTTCCTTATACCTATATGCGTGTTTATGAAATTTGTTCCTCTAGTCTCCCTGGACTAGCAGTAAGAATGCAAGTTTTCCCTTATGTTGAATTATGAAACATTACTTTATTCTGTTAAACTTGCTAACTCTTGGTTTATGAGCAGTTTCCCTATGAGCACAATGAAATGTTATGTGGCACCTTTGTTATCCATAGCTCTTTTTTATCCTAACAGTTGAATGTCTTTACATGCTTAGTAATCCAAAAATAAATAAATTTATATTATTCTCAGCTTTCAGCCAAAATCCATCTTAATTCAGTGATTGTAGACTGTGTTTCACAATCCCTTCTGATTACACCTTGACTTTCTGGCAGCTTGCTTTCTATAAATAGCTGCAACCATTTTTGAACTATGTTCACCAAAATATTACTTGCATCTTATACACAATATATATGGTTTGATAATTTCTGAATCGTGTCAACTCACCTTACTTTGACATGGGTATCATCTCTAAAATCTATTGAACAGGAATTTTTCTTTGAAATTTCTTGTCAAAGACTAATGAGTGTTTCCAGAACTACTACATCAATTTGTTGATTGATTAGAGTATTTTAATGTTTAGTGTATTTTATTTTATTTTATTTTATTTTGCAAAAACCTCTACCATGTGTTTGGACTTCTTTCCTTCTTTCTTTCTTTTGTTTGTTTTGTGCCATCACTGCCCTCTGGTGGGAGTGAGAGGCCCATCCTTGCTCCTGGAGAGCTGCTGCTGGATTTGAACTGCCAAGCCAGTGAGCCGCAGTCCTGCACTCAACCACTCTGCCACCGGGGCTCAGCCTGGGCTTTTTTCTTAAATACCGTTGGTTCTTAAGATGATTGAACATTCATCAGTTATTTTTGTTACAGTAACTTTGTATATTCCCACCTTCTTCTTTGCATGCTATTTGCATTATTATTGGTGTTGGTCATCATTTGGAGGGGGCTCTTGCAGATGTCATAACATTCCATAATTCAATGAAATCAGACATGTGTACAATCGCTACTATAATCAGTTTCAAAACATTTACTTTCTTCTTTAACTCTTTATATCACTTCCCCTTTATCCACTCTCCCTCAGGAATCCTTGATGTTATATATTATTATTCTTTTCTTTTATTAAATATACATAGCTATATCTTACCCTATACAATATATCCATTCACCTAGAATTCTGGTACTCACTCCCCTCATTTGACATTACGCAGTCATCTAGTGATCATTGCTATCATCTCCCACTCCACCCCTCTCCCCCATCTTCCCAAATCCTCAGGGACTACTCCCATTACTGCTCCTGAAGGATCATCCATCCTGGAATTGCTGCATCTAATGATCTTTAAACATATGAATGTATGTAGGTCTATTTACTAATAAGGTGAAACATAGACCTTAATAGTAAATGGAGGAAATATTAAAGAACTAAAGGATTGTTACGTATTTCATCAATGTTATATCGCATCCTGATTTCCTCATCCCATCACACGCCCCCATGACCTGCTGTAGACTTTGTTACGTCCATGCTTGATGGTAACTTGACTACAAGACTTTAAGATCCCAGATGTTATGTTTTTTATTAGCCGGGTACCATCATCTTTCTTCACCACTTTTGCTAATTCACTCATTTTGTCTTCAGCCATCATATCAGAAAGGTGAGTATCACACAGTGATGCCTTATTAGAACAAACTATTCTTATAATTGGTTGAAATTTTAATAGAAGCCCCAAATCCTTCTGATTCCGCATTGTATTTGCATATTAATATTACCTTGGAATTTTTTCCTCAGTTCTTTCAGCTTAAGAAATATTGAATATTCCCTGCCTTTTTGGTTTTCAAATTACATGTATTTGCACATTTCATTATAATGCTTTACTTTTTCTTCTTGGACTGACTTCTGACAAGTTCTGCTCAGTTCTTTCAGTTCGCCTTCTATTCTATTTTTTTAGCTATTGTACATCAGAGAGCAAATTTATTTTCTTGACATAAACTTTGTTCTTTTCTTTTTCCATTGAGTTGTTTCTGATTTTATATTTCACATATGACACAATTTAGTAATTCAATTACTAAATTCCATAATTTAGTAATTCAAAAATAAATATTGCTGGACCAACATCTCCACAATTAATTGTTATGGCCTTATGACATGTCCCTGCTTGTTATTTGCTCTTATGAAGACACAAATATCATTAAAAGGCGTGTCAAGGAAGCTTGATAGCTCCCTGACAATAGACAGTATAGCACCCTGAGTCTGAGTGCTGGCTCTTCAAACAAGCAGCCATTCACCCATGTGAGCAGTCAGCTGGCTCCATGAGAAAGAAGCCCACCAGCCTGTGTGATCCAAGGTTTGCAAATTATGAATGATGAAATCCAAACAGGAAGGGAAGAATTGGATCAGAGTTTAATTATGATTACCTAGATTATGGAGGCTATGAGTGGCAGTGTGAGTCCAAATTCCATTTTCAAGGTTCACATGTGAATTAAGCTTCTGGTGAATTCCCTGTAACCATAGACTCAAGGTATGAATAGCCTTGTTGGCATGCACATGCAGTGATTTTTTTTTTTTTGCTTGTTTTTCTGTATTTTTCTTTTTCTTTTTTTTTTTTTTTTGTATGTGAAAACCCACGATAGGTAGAACTACAGACATGGTAGACTACATTGATGGATTGGGGTATGGCGAGGGAGATTGGGAGAAGGTGGGAAACTGATAACTACAATTTTAATGATGGATATGAAATCATTCTTTTACAATTTTTCATTCCCAGCTGAAAAATTACATAATTTTCCAAATCAAAATGATAAATACTGATTCATTTCATTTCAGTAGTGTCACTGTCTAGGATACCTATCTTTACATGCTATATTTCATTGGCTGTCAATTTTCCTAGATGCACATGACATGTTCTGCTTATTAATGGGCAATTGGTGTTGTTCTCATTTTGAGCCATGCTCCATCCCCAAAGCTTGGTCCATGTTTGTCATTTAGGGAGAGTCTCCTTTCGGGAGGCCATCATTTAGGGCTCATACTTTGACAGCCTTGCGGCCTGAGGTGTCCATTTTCCCACTTTGTATGGTACGGCATTCCTCTGATATTCAGTCAACTTACAGGAAATGAAATAGAAATATCATTACCGGCATCAAACAGATCGGAAAGAAAAATATGCCAAATGCGTTACTGCATCTGCTGAATCAACTATGCAAAAGTATTAGACTGGGTAGAAAATTTTTAAAAAATAGCAACAAAAACTGTGGTTGAAATTGCAATAATGGAGATTAGGAAAAACTTCATTTTGCTGATAGGTAATCTGCACATAGAATAAGAGGCAGTCCTTCCAGTAGAAGAAAGGGACACAGCCTGCTACAAAGTCAAGGAAGAAGTGCATCAGGGTTCTTTTCTTTCCTCATATTTGTTTAATCTGTCTTAAGAAAAGTAATCTGAGAAGCTGGACTACAGGAAGAAGGCCAGAGTATCAGTATTGGATGAAGTTTTATTGACAACTTGCAATCTATTGCTTACCCAAATTTGTTTTCTGAAAGCAAGAAGGACAAATGAAGAACTTTCTGATGAAGATAAAATGCTGAAGTCTTCAATGAGGATGGTGACTCCATGTAAATAAAACTCAACTCCTCACAAGTGGACAAAAAGAGAACAGTATGCTAGACAGAAAAACAGATTGAGTTGTAAATGATTCCACCTTATTTCGATCCACAATCAGTTTAAATTATTTTAAAAAATCTACAACAAAGACATTAGTCAATTGTCTATGTAAGATCCACTTAAAGTGTTAACAACAAATATATCATTTTGAAAATTAAGGTGCTATTTTTCTGTCATGATATTTTCAATAGCTCCATATGTGTTTGAAAACTGAAATCGAAAAAAGCAGACTGTTCAGGAAATTATACATTTTCATTGTGGTGTTAGCAAAGAATATTGGAAGTATCAAGAATTGCAAGTTTAACAAACCAGTCTCTCTTGGAGGAAGTATATCCAGAAACAAAGATGCTTCTCACAAATTTTGGACATGCCATCAGGAGGACCCAGTTCTTGGAAAAACACCTCATACAACATTCTTCTAGTTCTTTGATGCTTCTCCTCCTCCCCACTATCATGGCCTCAATTTGACCTTACAAATTTGGCAAGACCAGAGCATGTAAGGGTACAGTTAAAACTGGAAGCACAAGCACACCAGTACAAATAAAATCCTCAGGACCAATATTGAGAGTAGCCATGCCAGGAGGGCAAGGGGAAGGTGGGAGGAAAAAGAAGAAACAGATCACAACGATTTACATATAAACTCCTCCAAGAGAGATGGACAGCAGAAAAATGGGTGAAAGGAGACATGGGTCAGTGTAAGATAGGGAAAAAAATCATTTGTAAATTATCAAAGGTTGGTTCATGAGGGAGGGAGGGGGGAAATTAAAAGCTGATACCAACAGCTGAAGTAGAAAGAAAATATTTTGAAAATGATGATGGCAACAAATGTACAAATGTGCTTAACACAATGGATGGATGTGTGGATTATGATAAGAGTTCTTTGAGCTCCCAATAATATGATTTTTAAAAATATTATTGTACTGTGTTAGTTACATTATCTGTTGTCAATTTGAGGCTTAAGAGTGAAGAGGTGCCATGGCTTGATGACCTACTTTGGAGGCACTAAAGAGATAAACAGCTCTCTGGAGGAGGGACACATGCTGACTCCTTAAGAGACATTCCTTTGGACAAGATATATGGGACTTCACGAGAGACAGGGAACTGAAAGAACCATGTGGAAAACCCTTTCAGTTCTGAGATACTTCCACTGCCAGTGGATCCACAAGACATTCTAACCACTGACCTGTGATCTTCCAGCATTTGACATGATTGCATGCATTGCAAGAGTCTGAAGAGGAATTCATCGATTGCTATAGGACATATGGGCCAGTATAAGACATATGGACTTGATTTGAACTGGGCTGGGATGTTTTCTCAATACTCAATTGCCCTTGTATATAAGTTCTTTCTATACACATATGAGTGCCCTGGATTTGTTTCTTTAGTCAGCCTGTACTAACACACATACTTAACAGACTTCCATGCTTCCACTATTACTGTAATCTGTTATATATGCAATAAAACTATGTCCAAATAAATAAATTAGTGCTAAAGCTGTTCTCATCTATGCCTTCAGTGAATTACAATATTGGTTTTTTTTTGTTGGATGGTCTTAGTTGATATTGATGCTGCTGATAGATAAAGATGGTGATTACTGAAGGTAGGGAAATTTGTGGAAATTTGTAAAAGAAGCAAACAATGAAGTTTGTTATATCAATTGACTTCTACACCTGAACACTTAAGAGACCATTGTAGGATTATTATTTCAGCTAAATTTTAATAGTGTCAAACATTAATGCATAGGAGAGTCAAAGGAAGGTCAGAGGAAAGGGATTGAGACTGGGAAATGGCTAATCATCTTATGTAGGTATAGTTTGTCATGTTTCACAACTACAGTAGTAATATCAAAGTTCCCTGGTCTCATTTCACTATAATTGATATATTGTGCTCGCTTTGGCCGCACATACACTATAATCGATATAATAAGGGAAACATTTGAAATAGTGTGAGAATTACCAAAATTTGATACAAAGACATATTGTTGGAAAAATGATACCTGTAGTTTTTTAGATGCAGAGATACCAAAATCTTTAATTTGCTAAAACAAACAAACAAACAAACAAACAAAAAGCAATATGTGAAAAGCAGAATGAAGAGAAAGGCACTTAAATGAGTTGTTTCTTTAGAACCTCCACATAAATTGCAATGCCACTTCTAGGTTTGGGAAACAAGTATGCAAATAAGTACATTCAGATGTGTAAGATTATGTGTTGACTTGGCTAACCATGATTGTCAGTGTTTGGTAGATTATCCATTTTGTGATCTTATATTAGCAGCTAATCAGTTGAAAGGGGAATTTTCTGGGGTTTGTATTCTATACACTTGCTTGCTCTTGGTTATGCATCCACTATATGTGGATATTCTGGAAAAGAGGGCTCTTTCTCCTGACTCATCATCCTCTGGACTGTGTATGGTGGACAATCCAACAGTCATCTAACCTGCTGAATTTTAGATTCATTTGTACTGAAAACATGTGAGCAAAAAACAAAATCCTATTACCTTTTCCAAGGATTTGGGTCTTATCCACAATTGCCTGAGTGATTTCCTTTAAATGAATCCCTTTATGTATTTCAGTTGCCTTGATCATTTATTGGTTAAAGAGTTCACTTGCAAACCTAAAGATTGGTAGTTTGCTCCCATCAGTCCTTACATGAGATAAATATGGCAGTCAAATTCTTTAGACTTTTAGGCTTTGAAACACTATATGGGTTTCCTCCAACTTCTGTCTTGGAATAAGTTCCATGGAGATTTCATATATATATATATATATATATATGCACACACACATATGAAAAAGTAGAAACAACCCAAATGTATATCAATAAGTGAATGGAGAAAATTTGATATATTTGACTACAAAAAGAAATAGTGTACTAATACTATAATGTGAATGGAAATAATGTACTAATGCTATAATGAATGTGGATAGAAATATAAAACTTTACACTGCGTGAAAAAAAAAACAGAACCAGAAAGCCATGAATTATTAGGAAAAATCTTTTCATAAAAGAAAATTGGTGTTAGCCAGGCCCCAATGAGTGGGGCAAATAAGGAGAAATTTCTTAATGGATAAGGAGAATTATGTTGAAATAATGGAAATATTTTTCAAAGTAGAAGTGGTGGTTGCAAACTGCTGAATAAACAAAATGTCACTGATGAATTTACTTTAAAATGGTTTTCACTTCAATACACCATTTTCTTTAGTGCTAAAAGAAGCTGACATAGTAATAAATAACTAATAATAATGACATCATCTTTTATAATGGTAAATTACTGTGATACATATCCTTGTATCACTGAGGAGTTCTACAATTATTTTAAATATCAACAATAATAGTTTTTCCAAATAATTAATGATATACTGTACACAAATCATAACTTTCTGCCATTTTACAATGTTGAAACCAAATGCTAACTGCTTAGGGATTGTTCAAAATGATACAAATTGTTATAGAAGAACTTCTATTAAAACCCATACCATCTAATTCACAGCTCAATTGTCTGCTATATCTGTCAACTTGCATCCTTTGGAATTATAAACTATGTAAAAGATAAATCTAACATATGGGATAATTATAGTAGAAATATTTCTAAGCCTTCATGCTGTTTCTCTTATGACTTCTTTCCTTATGTTATCATATTATGTAGTTCAAACACATTTTTTCATTGCACATTTATGCTTTTCACTGTTCAGAATGTCATATATATTCCATTTATTTCCATTTACTTCCAGCAGATTAAATGTGGCTCAGTCACAGTAAAATTGTGGATGGCAACTCCTGTGCATATTTAAGAGAAACTTGAACAATATAAATCAGTTAAGCTAGTTTTCATGTAAAGAACGAAATCTTGACATCCTCTATAATAATACCATGACAAAATTCTCCACTGCTCCTTTAAGGCAGAAGGCCTGACTCACACTCATATTCTAAAGTAAAAGTTTCTGAATATTTATTTGCACTTCTTGCTGATGCATCTTGAACTCTATGAAAAATTGAGTTCTCCAAAGCCGGGATTTAAACAACTCAAGATAACCCTTACTCACTTGCTCAAATGACACTCAACTGCTTTTAGTAATTTTGATACATGATTCCAAATCCTTTGAAACATTACTCGTTCCATATCCATGATTGATGAATTATTATCACTGCAATCTGCTTTACCTGTAGACATTTTAGTACTAAGATCATCTGTCATTAGCTATATAAATTCTCTCTGAGAATTTGATTGCTACCTTCTAGCACCAAAATGTTTCAAAAAAAGAACTTGAATTTAGATAAATATTTTTGTAAATATATATGTACATGTATATACCATTATTAGCTAAGAAAATATGTTATATTGCAGTTCCTGACTGGCCCTCTGTGGTACAAATGCTTTGCACTTGATTACAAACCTAATAGCCTGATCTCCCCAAAAGAGCTGAAGAAAAAATTTCTGGTCATCTGCTTTGTGAACATTATAGCCAAGAAAATCCCTGAGAGGTTTTACAACTGTGCTCTGTAACACGTGAAGTATCACGAGTTGCAGTTTAATTGGAAATGTGTGTTTGTGTACTTTTATATCTCTGGCAATAATCTTTAAAGTTCTTGAATAAATTAGTGCTTCTTCTTAATCTTGACATGGGTAAATAATGGCACAGTGATCAGTAAGAAATAGATGTTAAATAAAAATATTTATTATAGTTATGTTTCATGTCAATGTAAATGGACCAGGATTCTCCCAAAATATATAATATCGTGGGTCATCTTCAGGATGTCAGTGAAGATATTTTTGCCAAAACTGGGTAGAGTATTAGTATCTTGATCTTATCACAGATGCCACACAACTGCAGAAGATCTCATTCTGAGTGTGGTTACACTTGGTACAGATTAAAAGTTTGAGGACGCTAGCTCACTCCTTCTGCTGTATCTGGATCACACATCTGGTTCATTGACCTCTTTGCTTTGTTACCTGCTGATTGCAGGAGACGCTAGAGAATTGCCAACCTTGGGTACATTCAGCTCTGCATCCACCAGCCTGTGGTTGTCCTGCTTCTCCTTCTTCAGCTCTGGGACCTATAGGAGTTAGGAGGAGCCTCTAGCTTACATCTGACTTATAGAATTGAACTAGCTTGAACGTTCTTACCTCCACAGTGATGTGAGCCATTGCTTGATGATCATTCCATATGCATGTACAAGTAACATGGGTTTTTCTTTTTAGAGAACCCAGCTTACCACAGCATTTCTAGAGAGATTAAGCTTGAGGTAGTGAAATGGAGGACTCAGACTCTCCTTCGCTCTAGAGTAGGGCTTATTTTGATTTGGTACATAGACATTTGTAATAGGTTTTCTTCCCCTCTTTCAAAAGTAAGGTCTGGCTAGAAAATGAAGATAATTGCTAATTTTATCATATATGGAAATCTGTGTTACAATAGCCCATATTTGTTTTGTTTGTTGTATTCATTATATACATACTGTATCCTGGAAGTTTAGAAGAATTAAGAATACAGAAGAGTAGCACTGGTGGAGTAGTGGTAAGAGAACTTAACTGCTAAAGTTCTGAAGTTCAAATAAACCAATTGCTCAGCAGGAGACAGAGCTGACAGTCTAATTTCATAAAGATTGACAATCTTGGAAACATCAGGGGGCAGGTTCACTCTGTCCTAAAGGGTCCGCGGAGTCAGCATAAACTCAGTGACAATGAATGCAGGAAAACAATGGGACCTATGATTCTCGGAGGACACAGGAGAAGGGAAGACAGAGGGAAAGAAGTGGTGTTAACAAACCCAGGGACAAGGGAACAATTAGTGATCAAAAAATTTGATGGGAAGAAGTCTGTAGGGCTTGATCCAGGCATTGTAAATTAGAAGAATTGCTGAAACCCAATAAAGGCCAAACATGATAGTAGAGCAAGAGGAAAGTAAAAGGAAATAGAGTGAAGAATAAGGAGGCAAAGGGCATTTACAGAGGTCTAAATATATGCATGCAGATATGTAAGTATATTTTTATATAATGGCAGAGAAATAGAATTATGTACATATATGTTAAGTATCAAGGGAGCAGGTCGTAAATGGACATTGGGCCTCTACTCAAGTACTTCTTTAATGCAAAGACACTTTGTTTTAATATCCTGTCATTCTGTGATGCTCATCTTCCTGACATGATGACTGAAGACAAAATGAGTATATGAGCAAATGTGTGAAGAAAGTTGATGATGCCTGACTATCAAATGATATAGCATCTGGGGTCTTAAAGGCTTGAAGATAAACAAGTGGCCATCTAGCTGAGAAACAAGAAAGTCTACATGGAGGAAGCACACCAGTCTTTGTGATCATACAGTGTCAAAAACAAAAAATCATATCAATGTGAATGAGGGGGAGTGCAGAGTGGACACCCAAAGCCCATCTTGTAAACAACTGGACATCCCCTACAGAAGGGTTCTGGGGAGGAGATGAGCCAATCAGGGTGCAGTGCAGCAACAATGAAAAATACATGCAGTGCAACAACAATGAAATACACAACGTTTCTAGTTCTTAAATACTTCCTCGCTGCGCCCCCCCCCCCCCGACTATCATGATCCCTATTCTACCTTACAAGTTTGGCAAGATGAGAGCATGTACATGGGTACAGATAAGAGCTAGAAACACAGGGAATCAGGACCAATATTGAGAGTAGTCATACCAACAGGGGAAGAGTAAGGGGAAGTTGAGGGTGTTATGGAGGAATCAATACAATAATCCCCATATAATCCCTTCCCTGGGGGATAGACAACAAAAAAGTGGGTGAAGAGAGACATTGGTCAGAGTGAGATATGCAAAAATAATGATTTATAAATTATCAAGGGTTGGTTCATGAGAGAAGGAGAGCTTGTAAGGGAGGAAACAGAGGAAAATGAGAAGCTGATGCCAAGGGTTCAATTAGAAAGAATATTTTAAAATTTGATGTACTTGACAAAATGGATGCATGTATGTGTTATGATAAGAGCTGTATGAGCCCCCAGTTAACAAGCAAAAAAAAATTTAGAATGTAGGAATGCAAAAGTAATAATGAAAAAAAATTCTGGGGGCTGAGCCCCGGTAGAATAATGGTTGTGTTTGGGATTGCACCCCACTGCATTGGCACAAATCCAGCAGCAGCTCTCCAGGAGCAAGGCTGGGACTCCTACTCCCACCAGAGACCAGTGATGCCCCCCCCCCCAAAAAAAAAAAGTTATTACCTTCTGGAAGTTGGCAGCCTTTCCAGAATGTACTAACATAAATAATAAATTTGAGCTGTTAAAGAAAAATTTTGAAAAGGTGAGTTACAATATAAGAGAGAACATTTTTCAAGCCTGATTCCAAGTAGGTTTCTCTAAGGCAAAGCTGTCTAAGTGGGGATCGGAAAGTGGGAAGATAACTCAAATCTAACTCATATGGAAAAACTTATAAAAGGAGCAAATGTTATAAAGAAAAGTTAGTGAATCTGGGGGAAAAAAACAGACAAAAGAATAGTGAATAATGAGGTGGTGGAGGCCAAAAATGATTAGCTTAAATATGAAATGAAACAAAAATAATGTTTGGTAGGGATTTCCAGAAATAAGGCAAGAAACTTTATAAAGTCTATAGAAATGACTCTAAGATGATATTCCTAAAAATAAGAAAACATTTAGAAAGTGGTATAATGGAGTAAGATTTCTCAATAGGGCTCTTTAAGCCATATTTCTATTATTGCCACCAAACGATTGGGTGGGGTGATGCAAATAGAGTACATAGCACGAGTAGAATGGATTGGTATGTTTGTGTTCTCACTCCCCCTGGCTATTGGGATGCAGCAGAAGCAGAGAGAGTAAGTCGAGAACCATCTGAAGAGTGTGTCCTTTACCATTGCCTGAAGTGGAGGAAGTCAAGACTAGTGGCACCACTGCATGTGGCAGAGTAGGGCACAGAAAAGAGGAGCCCTCCTTCCATGATGAGTTGGTGAGAGAGAGCAGCAGGCAAGTTTTCAGAACGAGGCAGGCAGAGACCATAGGTCCACATGACTAAGAAGGACCAGACAGGGACTGAAGAGGGGTATTTCTGTGGATCGGTGACTGTTTGGGTAAAGGTCTAATCTATGTCTTTCATTTTGGTGCCAATGACTACTAAGTTGGTGTTTTCATGGTAGAAGTAAGAAGTGATGGGTGGGCATATTTGATGTCTCTTATCTGTTTATCTGGTAACATTGATAACAAAAATATCATAAAGGAGTGGTTCTAAAGAATACCAAGGTGTCTTTTCAGTCTGGAGGCCTGAAGTCTAAATACAGGAAGGCTATAATGGACAGCTCTCACTTTGTTGGCTCTGAGGCAAGATGCAAATCTTGTTTTGGACATTGGCCCATTGCTTAATTTCATGCCATTCCCTTGATATTCTATCTTTATACAAGTTGTCCTTGCAGCTCTATCCTGGTGCTCGTATGATTTAAGCACTGGGATGCTAATCACTGGATTGGTGGTGCAAATTAACCAATCTCTCCATAGGAGAAAGATAATGTCTGCTCCCATTAACATGTATAGCCTCAAACACTCTATTTGATATTTTTGTGAGTTGGAATCTATGTGATGACAGTAGGTTTAGGTTATCATGCCAGGCTGGTGTGAACAGTGAAGTATTCAACTATTAGAGCTAGTGTTTTGAAAAAAAAACTAATGAACCTTGGAAGATATACCTGGTGATGTTTTCTGAAAAAATCATTTTGGTGTTACTCCATTTGTTAACCTGATAAACAAATTTAGAAATATTCATATGTGTATAACATAGTACTTTATATCAAAGAGTAATTGTATTTAAAGAAAACATCCCTACCCAGTCCAGATCAAGTCCATAAGTCCAATATTAGCCCATATGTCTGATTAGAGTCCATAAATGCCTCTTCAAATCATGCAACACATACAATGATGCAGAATGCAGGAAGATCACAGGTCTGTGAGTGAAAAGTCTTGTGGATCCAGTGGCAGTGGAAGCATCTCAGCATTGGCATGGGTCTCTATGTGGCTCCTCTAGCTCCAGGGCTCTGGCTCCATCAGTGTAGCTCCATATGTATTGTAAAAGGAATACCTCACAGGGAGAAAATATTTCTGGCCTCCAGTGAGCTATTTATATCCATAGCATGTCCATATGAGATCATCAAGCTGGAACCTGATTGACAGGGTTGACACTAGCTCTTCACTCTTAATAGCCTCAATTTGACATCAGACTATATCACTACCAAATTGGCTTAAAAGTTTCTATACAGAACAATTCTTCTGTGAGCATATGAGGCTCCATGAGTCAGAATTGATTAGAAGACAACTGATAAAATAGCATTTGTGTACAATGTTCCTTACATCTTTCTTTGAGAAAAGGTTTTGAATTCTAAAATGTTGGTAATAGTATTATCATTTATAATGGTCTAGTAAACATTTTTTATAAAGCTATTATATTGCATAATAAGAGAATGAAAATACTGCTTATTTGTTTTGGGGGTGCATCACTGCCCTCTGATGGTCGTGGGAGCTATGAAAAATTTATTTAGATGAAGTTACAAATTTCTGGCTTTTTTCAATTGTGATGTTTTCAGTGGCCATCAAGTCAGCTCCCCTCTATCATTTTATAACATACTCTCGTTTTAAAATAAAATAATAATATCCACAAAGGCCTAGTGTTCAAATAATGAAATGACCAGAGATAATAGATTTGGAAGATTTTTTTAAATTGAGGCAGTCTTAATTTATAGATCTAAAACATCAAGAAAAAGCAGATCTGCTTTAATTTATATCTAATGTGGACTGCAGCAGACAATCCCATAAGGTTAATTTGCTCCCAAGAGCATATTATGTTACTGAAGATTGTCAGCCAATTATTTAGTATCCTTCTATTTCTCCTAATTGAGTGTGATATTAAAGTATTTTGAATGTTTTGCTCACCTGCTGTTTAATGGACCATAAGTATTAAAACAGCATTGCTTCAACTCATTTGCCCAATAAATCCTAGGCTGATTGGTTGATGTATTGATTGCCATAATAAAAAAAATCTCATTTAAATGTAGTTTTTTGTTCAAATTAGTATCTCACTCCCTTTGAGGTACTAAGGTGAGAAAATGACTTGCTCTCCGCCTCTGACCTTCTCTGGCTAAATTATAGAGAAGACAACAAAATTTCCTATTAACCCCAAGGCATGCATCCACTCTCGATCTTTCCTTTCCTGTTTTTTCTAATACCAACCATCCCATTTGTGGTAATCTGCTTCTTTTCTGGGCTCAATAAATAGTTGCAGTGGTCACACAGAAATCACAGACAATATCCAAAATTATGAGTTTATTAGGAAAGTTTCAAAGGCAGGATCAGAAAGCTTTCAAGATACAATCCTCGTTATGGACTCTTGTCCCTTGTCCTGTTAGGGAAATGGTACAAAGCTCTGTTAGTGCTAAAAGATAACTAACATGTCTCTTTCCCACAAAACACTCAGCTTTATTTGTTCTGTGAATGAAGAAGCTCACTGCAATACCTCTGGACTCTCTCTCCTGGTCTGGGATCTCCTCTGCTCTTGGGTTGCATTGAAGTCTCTACTTTCTCTGCCATTCAGGTAAATGTGGGGCTGCTGGTTCTTCTTAAGGATCTTGGGATTCTTTTGATGCTTCTGAGAGACTTCCTCTCTCTCTCTCTCTCTCTCTCTCTCTCTCTCTCTCTTTAGTCTTTGACTTTTTGTTTTATTGCCTATATAAAACATTTCCCTTTTTGTCTTAGTATATTTTTAATGAAAATTAATGTTGAAAGTAACATGCAGGAATGCATTTCAAGTACAATTGTATAGCTCAATTCCTTTTTAGAAAATAAATACCCAGGTCACTAACACCTTCGGCAAGAGACAGAACACATGCAGTATTCCAGAATGCTCACCAAGTAGGTGACTGTATCTAATTTCCCTTTCCCCACTTGTTTTTCCTTTGTTTTCTTCCTGCCTTCCCATAGCTGCCAGATCCTGCTTCTTTTGGTGAGAAAATATTTTCCCTATTATTTTTAAAGTCTCATGTAGATACTTATATTTATGAGATTGATCAACTTTGCTTAGCATAATGTCTTCCATATTTGTCCATGTCATGGGAGGTTTATAGATTTCATCATCATTTTTTTCTGTTTAAAATTCATTGCTATAAAGATGATTCTGACTCATTCCTATATACACATGTATCAGGTTTTTTTTAATCTATTCTTCCACAGATGGGAATTTTGGGTTTCACCATCTTCTTTCTATTGGGGATTTCACTGAGAGCAACATGAGCGTGCATTTAATTGTTGTCTTTTGTTTCTTTTGAGGCATATAGCAAATAGAGAAATCACTGAGTCATTTTACTTTTATTCACAATTGTTTAAGAAAGTATCTTGCTCTTTTCAAAGTGGGTAAACATTTCTGCAAACTCACCAGTAATATGCAATTGTTCCAGTGAGATAATTCACTGTCATACTCATCAAAATTGCAAAACTGACCAATATCTGAATTAGAGGCCCTGCATTTCTTATGTGTGCATTTTTATGTGTATATCATCCTACCCTTTCACTGAATGTGAATTGTAAAGACTAAGGGTAAATCCGTGATATTAATCGACTTCATTCCACCCTACCAGGAGTTCAGAAAGCTATTAGAAAAACTTGAATTTGAAGATTACAGACTTTTCCACAAACTTTTTGAAAAACCACTTTGATGTGCTTTATAGATGTTAGAATATCATTTTGACCAACACTGGTAAAATATAAAACCTATTTCTACAGATTAATTATGACTCATAAGACAGAGTTGAGTTACCACATAGGTTCCCAAGACCATAAATATCTATGGAAACAGACTGTCACAGTTTTCTACAGTTTTGCAGCTGAAGATACTAGGGAGCTGTAGCTATCAGAATGACTGAGAAGAGATTCTGCCATATAGACAAAAGACTCAATCCTTAATGCTTTCTGGTATTAGCTCATAATAACCTGTTGACTCCCCTAATGTTGTCCCATAGTTGTGAGTATTGTCTATGGACTCTTTGCAATGGATGATGGAATCCAAAAGAGAAGAGGGATATAACAGGAGGGGCAGTGGTGTCAGAATATGGTAAAGGAAGTTGGAAAGTAGAAATATATCTGACCTATGACAATCTGCCTTGTTCTGATGTACTATTGAATTCTTTTACTTCCTTTTTGTAGTCAAAGGAGATCTGATGCGGTTCTCTTGCCATCTTTTCATAACTCAAATGGTTCACATATAAAATTCTGACTGAAAAATTAAAGTTAGAATATTTATAGAATATAAAATATTAAAGCAAATGAATTACATTTTCTTTGTGTGTGATTAAGGTGTTGGATTGGACAGTACAGAAAACCTTTAATTGTCTTCTTAAAGAAAAGGGAGATTTTATATTATTCTTTTGCAATATATATTTATTTTTATAAAGCTTGTTATTATTTGTTGAATCAAAATATTTTCTTTTCCTAATTCACCTTCTCTACTAATTTTCACCTGAATTATTGCATTTTACTGTAATGAATTTCTATCTTCATTTACTGACATTGTAACATAATTGTATGTCTAGCTTTCTCATGGTATGTTGCTCTATTAGTATTTATTTTTCTTATATAACTTCTAAGATACAAGTCTTCATTATTTGGTTATCTTTTCCTTGTTTACAGCACATTTTCTGTAAATACAGGGGTGTTTTATTTTCTACTCACTCATCCATAAATTAGGAAACACAATCCATTCTGCCCTAAATATATGCAAATGACTACATATATTATTGAATTATTAATTACTCTGGGATTCACTAGTGATAATTGAGTTCATTTTTATATATCCTACAGGGTGAGTTAATATTCCGTGCTGTAAAATAGGTCTTTCATTTTTGCAAATTAAGCATTCACTTAGTATAACTGAATTTTTTAAAATGTCTTTCTGTTTTCTTGATCCAGGTTAGTTTGCACAAAAGCTAACAAACCTGAGAAGAAATATATGCTCAGATTGCACTTGCCTCTGCTTTTTCTATAGACGTGTGAGTGTGTATTTATGTGTATGTGATCCTGGTGGAATAAGGATTACACTTTAAGTTGTTAACCATGCGGTCAACAGTTTGAAATTATCAGGTGTCCTTGGGAGAAGAAAATATTTTCTACTCCTGTAAAGAGTCCAACCTCTTAAACTTATGGAGTCAGTTCTGTGCTATTTTATCTTCTTGCTATGAGTCAGAATTGACTTCATGGCAGTGGTTTCGCTTCCCCTGCCACCTCCCATGGTACTGCTGTCCTTTTCTTATCCTCTGCTGCCTGGCAGTTCCTAATCCTGGATGGACATTATTAATTCACGTGTGCTTTGCTGAAATTCAGGGTTAGAGTTAGCAATATTTGTGAGACTATGGTGGCCTGTATGATGGTTTGTTACTAAATACTTGTCAGTATATTGCAAAGAGTTACCAATCATGGTCAGAGTTTGATTGAGTTTCTCATTAATGTGAAAAAGAAAGTATTGCCTGGTAATTTATTTCCGAAAGCCAGGAATTAAACATTTTTTGGATCAAAGCGGAATACTGTCCAATATACTGCCAAACTCTGATTTCCCAGGTCGGAGGGCACGCAGAATGCTCAGTGACTGAAGCATTGATATGAGTACACTGAAGTATACCAAGAGAGGTTAGGACTACTCACCTCTTCATGTGTTTTGCATGGTATGGTTTTGACGGGCAGCCCATTTGATGACAGCTAACAAGAGCCAGAACAGGAAGTCAGTACCTTAACTTGTAACTTAAAATTAGGATACAATAAAGGCATATAAATTATTTTTACTTATGAAGTGAATCATGTTACTTTTTTAGAGTTAAAGTATGTTTTAGTGTACATTATGAGGATGATTTACATTTCCAACTATCAGTTGTTGTAGCGGTCATGTGCTTATGTTAATTTCATGATTGAGATCTAGGGATGGAGTCTAGCCTGTTAATCTGGAGATAGTCATTGAGTAGCCAATGAAGCCTCTGTGTGGGCATGGCTTTCTCCTGATACATCTAGGAAATCTTGTGATATTTCCCTTGTGGAGATGAGAAGCCATCTCCCCAGTTCTTGGGAATTAGTCTCAGAGATGATGAATCATGGACAAGACAAGATGGCAGCGTCTGAGGAGCCAAAGCAGAAACCACATGGCTTTGCCCTGATGGAGCCAGAACTCTGAAGCTGGAGAGGCCATGTGGGGCCCCCTGCCAGCGATGAGTTGCTTCTGCCACCACTGGATGCTGTTGATTGGACCTTGAGCCCTGGAAGTGAGGAGCCATGGGGAGACCCCTGCCAGCACCAGGATTCTGAACCCACTGACCTGTGACTTTGTGAGTTGGAAGGAGACTTTATAGACTGATATTGGATATATGGGCTAATATCGGACTTATGACTTTGAACTGGACTGGGTCGGGATGTTTTCTCAATGTCTCATTCCTCTTGTATATAAACCTTTCCCATGTATCCATATGTGTGTCTATGAAATTTGTTCCTCTAGTCTATCCAGACTAACACAGTTGTACATTCATAAGTTCAAACCACTCATCAATCCAATATTCTCCCCAACAACCCTAATGTCTATTTTCCCTCTGTGGACCTTCTTCTTCCCTTTTACCTAAATCAAGACTTAACAAACTTCTAGCCTATTGCTTTATCTTACCCAAACCTCACACCCTACTTTGGTAATCTGCTGTGTAAATTTGGAAATCATTTGGTATGTAATTTTTTGCTGTGATTTTTGTACTTATAATAGTGGTCTCATGCAATATCCATTCTTTTGTAACCATAAAACCTTGAATATTCCTAGTCCATAATTTTTCTTTTATTATGCTAACACACGTGCCTGTTTCATGCCTGATACTTATCAAATGCAAAGTCAAATTTCTAATACTTTACTGTGTGCTGTCTTTGTTTTTACAGACTACATTACTCAGATCTGTTTGAAATTTATTCTCTAATTTTTTGTGTGTTTTCCTTCTATAAAACTCTGAAAATAGGAGAGATCTTCAAATGTACCTCCAGCACGTATGGAGGCCTCTTTTAGAAGTGTGAGAATTACAGTCTCTGAAGACACCATAAGCTTCAAGGCTATGGCAGCACCGCATGTTTGATTTCCTCCTCAGCCTTAGGAACTCCAGCGGCTGGTGATCTTTTGCTGCCCCGGGGTTAGACATGGTTTCCTGATCTAACTGATATTGTGTAACTAACTAGTTTCCCATATAAAAATACCTGTTCGATAAATCCAGTGTTGTTTCTGTATCTCTAACTAGAGGCTGCCCATTATTGCAGTCCCTCAGTTGCCGGGACATTGTTAGTTGCCATCGAGTTTTCTGTGGCTTTTTATGTAAGTTAGCAACACGTACAGAAGACAGCATGGAAGGGCTTCCTGGTATTGTAATATAGGAGTGTTAAGGATTTGTTTTAAATGTTTATGCCTAAAACCTTCTTCTGAGAAAAGCAAAACTTCTTTGAAATATGTTACCAAGTTTATATAAGAAAATCCATAGCCTTCATGCTACAAGGGATTTTCCATTTTCACTGCTGTCACTTAAAACTAGCATTTAAATTTGTATCCACTATTATCCTTCTATTCATGCTTCCTTTCACATGGTTTTCTTCAACCATACACTATTATTTATTTTACTTTTTGTCATATCCTTACAAAACCACCTCTTTCTTCCATATTTGAGATCATGTCAATATTTCTCACAATATGAGACTATAGTCCAGTGACCCTTGTAACTCCACCCCTTAGGCTATTTTATTGAAACGTTATCCTCCAGATCTTAAATAAATATTTTTAAAAGGATCATTAAAAAGAATAAATTATACATACATAACTGGGGAGATAATTCTGCTACTGTGCAGTCTTCCTCTATGCTTTCATTATTGTAATCCCCTAGATGTTAGGATAGAAATGGGATCTCAAGAGGAAAGCCCAGACACAATCACTCCAAAGCAGCATTCTGTTCCATCTCAGAAATAAACAGTTCACTTGTAGATTTACCCAGGGCTACAGAAAATATTACAGTAGAAATATGGTTTGCTATTCTAAAGAATTCAAAAAATTAAAATGCCATTGTACATCAGTTTATACAATCTTTTGGTTATTTATTTCTTGGTAATATTGTTCCCTTTTATTTACAACTGTTGTACTTTTTTATCCTTTCCATTACTAGTTTAGTAAGTATTTCAAATTTAAGTTTCATATATGAATCCATATTTTATATTATTTTTGCTGAAGTTTGAAATTCTCAGCATGCTTTGACCAGGTCGGATTTTTCTTATTAAAATGAAAGAGAATATTGGTGTAGGGTTCAATCCTGACTCAGACTCATGGCGCCCCTGGTGTTACAGTGGTCCTGGGTATGGACGGCCTGGCCTTTCCTTCGTGCCAGGGCCTTTTAACTGCCAACCTTTGATTCGTTGCCCAAAGAAAAGCCTTTTCTCACTGTTCTTGTTCAGCTGTAACTTTTCTATCCTGAATCTGCTGTAGGCATATAGACATTCCTGATTTTTTAAAAATCAAGATAATTTCTACCTTAGTGTTTTTTGCCTGTGCTATTCCTTCTATTTGGGAAACATTTCCTCTACATATTCACATGATTGCTTCCTTCAATTTTAATCAGATCTCTATTCAATTTCAAGCTCCTAGAAAAGTCAACTATCACCCCATAATTTATGAAATGTTTTTCAATGACATATTTGTCTTTATTTTAATTCCTGTGACTTATCTACACTGGAAAGTATATAAGTCCTGGTGATTGTCTGTCATCCCACAATATTTTCCTTTCCCTTAGAGTAGAAATATTTTTTACACTGTCACCATGGAATCCACATGTCTTATAAATTAAGTACGTACATATGTTTGTATGAATAAATGCATATGACATTTAATTGGGTCATAAAGTTAAGTACAAGCTGGAGGAAAGAAAAATAAGTGAAATTGCCTTGTTGCTAGGGAAAGAGGTGTGTCCTCCAAATGTAAGACACCAAATAAGTCTTAACCTGCATACTTAATAGTATTTCTCATGACTTACTAATATTAACCTGTTTGGAAACAGAGATGTACTTTTCTATCCATGAGGTTGGGTCTAGGTTGGGTCCCAAACCTACAGAAAAAGCCATAAAACCAAAGCTGTTGGCCTGGGGTCAAGATACCTTGTGCTGCTCATCACGAGGCAAGCAATTTGAAGCCCTCAGGTGCTCCCCAGGAGACAGTGCATCTACTCTTCTAAAGAGTTATAGCCTCAGAAACTCACCATGGTAGTTCTAGCCTGTAAGGTCACCAGGAGTCAGAAACCTAATCAGAAGTGCCCTATGAGAACAGTAGTCTAGATCCAGACAAGAATCTCTGGTAGTGAGGTTGTCAGGGACTTGGCTGTTAGTCAGAAGTTGGCTCATGCTTAGATGGAAAAACCTCCAGTAAAGATCACAGCTTAGATAAACCTATGGGGTAATTCTGCTCTTATATAAAATATCTACAAAGTAGAATTTACTCAATATTGTTCAAAATATCAACAAAAATACATACAAGAACAATACCATGTCAATGAATTGTGCAGACAGCTTCCCTCAAAATACTTTTGTCTGCATCTCATTGAAATAGTTTCAAAAAAGAGATACATTCAAAAGTGATACATTCAGAAGTGGTGACTTCTTTTTTTATTTAATCATTTTATTGGGGGCTCATACATTGCTTTTCACAATACATAGTTCAATACATAGTTACATATACTTTGCCAAGCACCTTCACATGCATGCTTTCGTTAACATTCTCCTAATATCCACTTTTCCACTTGGGGCTTTGATATGTGCTTCTCTTTCCACCCCCTCCATCCTCTTCCCCCCCCCTCCTCCAGTCCTCGTTACTTTATAAATTATTGTTTTGTCATATCTTACACTGCCCGACATCATCCCTTGACCACTCCTCCATATGTCCATCCTCCAGATAGGAGGCAGTCTGTAGATCCCCGCAGTTGGCTCCCTCTCTCCACCCCACCTTCCCTCCACACATCTGGTAACTCCGCTCTCACCACTGACCCTGAGGGGTTCATCTGCCCTGGATTCCCTGTGTTCCTAGTTTTCATCTTGGCCAGTGTACCTCTTCCAGTCCAGCTGGACTTGCAAGACAGAGTTGGGACTTTGATAGTTGGTGGGAGGAAAGCCTTCAGGAAACAGAGGAAAGTTTTATGCATCATTGCTACCTCACTTCTCCTTGATGGAGCCATCTCCTCCCTGTGACTCCCCTGTAAAAGGTGGTCTCCAATTGCTCACAAGTGGGCCTTGGGTTCCCACACTTCTTTCCCCCTCATTCTTATAGATTTGATTCTTGTTCTTTGAAGTTTGATATCTGCTCTCTTTGATCCCACGTGATCACACAGGTCGGTGTGCTTCTTTTATGTGGGCTTTGCTGCTAAAACAGTGGCTTCTAAAGGCTTTGGTTTGGCCATATAGGTTAGTGAGCTAAGACTAGAGCAACTTTTCTTTTTATAAGATTCTGAGTGAGTAATCTTGGTGGATTTTCTCAAGGCTAGCTACGGGGAGATCCGAGGGGACTATTTGAAAGAGTTTTATGAAAATTGAAAACTATATTGGTAAAGAAAGGCCAGGATCTTTCCACCAAGGCATTGCTTTCCATCACAATAGTGCACCTGCACACTCTCCTCAGGTAGGGAGGGAAAATGTGTTTCCGAAACCATATCCCAGTCACCTGACAGCCTGATCTTGGCTTGGACAACTCTTTTTGTTCATCAAACTCACATAATTTTAGAAAGGAGCAGGATCTGAGCCTCTCAAGGATTCAAAGAATGTTTTTTGGCATGCTGCAAATTGAAGAGCCATGGTTCTTTGGGATGGGTTAGATAGACTCACCTTCAGAAGTGTATAGTCCTACATGGAAGTTATAGCAATATCATTTGTTCAATAAAGGTTTCATTAATTTTGTAGCAATATTCTTGACTTATCTTCATATATCCCATTTCCTAGGCTATTTTGTATTATCTTAAGTTTAAATATCAATTCATAGCTTAATATCTAATGAATATGAGCACATCAATCAAAAATGTAGTTCGTTTAATATGGTATATTTCATACTGCTTTAATATTAACCTTGTTTTAATTTTAAAAAATTAAATAAGTTAACCTGACACTTTGTCTAGCATTATATTTTCCTGGAATGTAAATCAAACTTGAAAAGTCATGGTGACTAATAATATTCAAGCCAATCAAAGCACAAGGGGTGATAGCTTCACTTGTTTGATTAAAATAAATCATATCACAACAGAAAATCTTTCACCCTGGCATAAGATTAAAATGTAAAAATTACTCCCTGCTTCTCTGCATCCATATACATAACACTTAAGTAAATTTGCAAGATAGTTCATTATCTATCAGCCCTTCTTAAACTTTTGCCACCAAACATAAATTTTGCCAGAAAAAATTCCAACACAGGAAAATCCATAAAGAACCATCTTGGATTCATCATGTGTTTTATTTTTGAATTCAGATTTGGTCATTGTTTTTCAGAAATTTAAAATTTCTTCAAAATTTCATGACCTTCCATGTAACCTTCAGTTACACGACTCCATGAACTCTTTCTTGTTTGATCTCATTCAAACTGAACTGTTTTCAGCTTTCCATGCATCTCAGGTAGTGCCCTGCCACTGTTGCCGCTCTCTATACAGCGGCCAGTGAGACTTCTGAAAGTTGTGTTAGAAACACAGTTTGCATGAAATTAAGTGAAAATTCCTAAACGGAATGAACTCTTACACAGCACTGAATTATCCTTCTTTGTCTAGCTCCCTGTCAAAGCCTTTGCAAGCCCTCGGATTGGCCGAGTTTCATGATCCTGGTAGCCTCCCTCTTGCTACCCCAGTATCTGGAGCCCAGTCTTGCATAATTGATACTGTAATAATATATACTGGAAGAACAAATAATAAATAAGTGTTTATAATTGAGTCATTTGTGCCCCAAAGATAATTATATATTCACTGTACATGGAACACTATCCCATAGATATTAATTTGGTCAGCCATGATTTGGAGGATTACACATTTTACAGAGTACCTCAATGTCCAGTGACAGTCTTTTCAGAAACAAAAGCATTGTGATTGACAGTAAAATTAGAAAATGGACAGAAGAGTAGTAGAAACATGTCAAGAGAATATATGTTCAGTTTTATAGGCTTGCATATTTTCTGTTTAGGGAATAGTTTTCTTTTAATGCAGATTTTATCAGAGCAGCATTATGACAGGTTGAAACTGTATTCTTTTCAATACATATGAGGTGGACAATTCACTAGTTGATGATCCTTGGATTCAGATTCTGAGATTGATTTTTTTCCCCAAAAAGTCTTTGTTGGGAGATATGAATGTTACATAACCTATTATTTCACCAGAATTGTAGACACAGAGATAGAACATTGTGCTCTGTAAAGTACACTTTCTTACTTATATTTAAAAATTGATGTCTATGCCTATATGAGCATGAATAACAGACAGAGACTTTTATTTAGTTCTTTTATGATACGTAAATGTGGTATGCTCACTGTGTGCACATGAGTGAAATGAAAGACTGCTTGACTGCTCTCAACCATGTTCTAGGAACAATAGCGCTACACTGACTCTGCTCTCTCAAATGTATCTAGTAAGGGTGAAGTGGTAATGCTTGAGGACCGTAGAATTTCTCAATATACTTTCCATCTAACAATTTCAGCAGCCCAGCTCCAGCATCACCAATGAATTTTTCTCAAAGAAGAAATATGAAATATTCCAATTAAATAGCATGACTTTTATTAATAGTTTTATTTAAAACAGTAACAAAATTTCAAGAGCCATTCATATATAAATATAAAAAGAAATTCATTTTCATATTAAAATACTGGCTACTCTGTCGCATGGATGCAAGTAGAACATACTTGCCTATTCAGTGAAATTATTATGTTATTGATAGAACTTTAATGATTGGCTGTATTACATTAATTCATTATATATACTGAAATAAGCTGAAATTAGAAAGATATGGGTGAAGTCACGTGTCATACATAGCTGAAATAAGAAAGACACAATCATGGTGCTTTGAAAACATATAAAAGTTATCAGATAAAATTAAAAATTATGTTTAGCTTAAAAGTAAAAAAGCACAACAAAACAGGCAGCATGATGTAGAAAATATTATGTAAACCTAATTTATTTACAAAGATTAATAAAGAAAGCAATGTGACGATTAAATATATCCCAAACCTCTGACTTTTACAAACCGCTTATCACTTCATTAGCTTTGTTAATAACCATCACTGACTACATTTTTTCATGTCCCATGCTTGCATAATCCACTGCAACATCTAACAGAACCTATAAATCATAAGAAAATGGCTCATATATTGACTTCCACGCCCAAAGAATGTAATACAGAGGATAACACTGAAGATGGAGCTTGGGGACAATGAGGGGTCTGTTGCCCAGAACACATGGGCACAAACTAAGAGGAAGAGAGAGAGAGAGAGAGAGAGAGAGAAGAGAGAGAAAACCTCACCATGGCCTGCAAGCCCAGGGACAACACCCCTGCTTCCAAGCAGCCAAGGCACCAAGAGACCCATAGGGCTGCCTCTCCATGAGACGCTGTGTCCCCTCACTGACCCATAGTGCTAGGGGGGAGAGTACTGAAGACACTACATGAAAAGTGTGCCCAGTCTGCTCCCCACTCAATGGGGCAAAATGTGAAGGACAGCAAGGGGAGCAGAGAAACAAAGTCCCTGAGAAATCCTGAAAATAGACTTCTAACTGGGGTACAGTATCTGGCACATCATCAGACATGATTAGAAAGTATTCATAAGTGTCAACAAATAGATTTGGAACTTTTATTGGTGTTTTCTTCTTTTCCTCTAAGTCTATCAATATAAGATAGACAGGATAAACAATCCTGAGGAGAAAGCAACTGGAGCAGCAGTTCTGGGGGAAGGGTTTGGTGGTATGGGATGGGAGTGTGCAGGGAGTGGGAGTGGGGATCAAACAAACTCAAGAACAAGGAAGTGATAAGAGGTCTAAATTGATGGCAAGGCAAGTATAGAATGACTGGTGTGGTTTAATCAAGTGTAGTATATCAAGATGAATTACTGAGAACAGAATGGAGCGTGAATATGATAGTGGGACAGGTGGCAGGGAAAAGGAAATAGAAGAAAGAACGAGGAGGCAAAAGCTATTTATACAGGGATAGGTATAGCATGCATGAATATAAATATATTAATTTATAATGATAATGATAGAGGTCAATGTGCCTATGTATTTCTATGTTAATTATTCAAGGTCTCAATAAACACAAGAACACTTTGTTCTAATAACCTAGCACTCTTTGATACTCACCTTGCCTACAAGATCACTGAAGACAAATGTGTTCATAAACAATGTGGTGAAGAAAACTGATAGTGCCCAGCTATCGAAAGATATAGTGCCAGGGATCTCAAAGACTTGAAATCAAATAAACAACTAAGCCATCTAGCAAGGAAGTCATTAAACTTACATGAAAGTAGTATACCAGTCTTTGTGATCATGAGGAATCAGGTATCAAGTGCCAAACGATCCAAAACAAACAAAATATCAATTTGAAAGAGGGGTGTTGGAGACCCCAAGCCCATTTATAGGAAATAGGACATTCCCCCATAGAAGGGTTACAAGGAATGGATGACTCAACCAGGGGGCAGTATAGCACTGATGAAACACACATCATTCATCCAGACCAGTGGCTCTCAATTTCCTAAAGCTTATGCTATAATGATGCCCCAACCACAACATTATTTTTATTGCTACTTCATTTGACTACCAAAGGAGTCATGACCCACAGGTTTAGAACCAAGTTCTAGAACCTGAATGCTCCCCCCTTCCCACTTTCATGACTGAATTAAGAGCTGTAACACATAGAATCCATGACAAACACCTCAAAAACAATCCTGGGAGAAGTAATATAATATCACGAGGTTAGGGAGTTGGGGATGTGTGCAGAGGTGAAGAATTGATCACAGGTTAGATTATATACCTCCCCCACTCCACCCCAGTAGGACAAATATGAGAAATCTTGTTGAAAAGAGACAAAATATGGTGTAAGATGCAAAAGAACAATAATAATATGTTACTGATCAAACATTCACAGATAAGACTGTGGGGGAAGGAGTTGGGGAAATATGAGCTGATATCAAGGGCTCAAGTAGAAATAAAATGTTTTGGATAGGTTGGTAAAATCATTTTACAAGTATACTTAGTACAATTGAATGATGTATTGTTACTAGATTTGTAAGATCCTCAAATAAGGTGATTAATAATAAATAAAAGTAAAATTTTCAAACTGTGATCCACTACAGGGATTCAAAGGGATGAGCTGTTGCCTTTCTGTTCGGCTGAAGAAGTTTAAATTTGTCAAGCAAAATATTTTAAGTAGAGTAGATGCTTTCATTTTGAAGTACTTTCATTTGAAGTACTTGAAGACATTCAACATGCTTGGTGTAGCAGAAATTCTAGGAAGACAGGAGGGTGCTTTTTATTCTTGACTGAGTAAAAAAATGCATAGCTTAAAAAGACTACTTGGAGATTTACTGAGATAATTCCTGTTAGTACTAATGTATTGGTCATTGAAATTATTTCTGGAATAAGAAAGTGCATTCCTTTAAGCTCCTGTACCCAAACACTCTCCTTGAAATAAGTCCACACATAAAAGAACACCAGCACAATTATTATATGTATGCATTTCAAAAATTAACTAGAAGAAATGATAAAGTCTAGGAGTAGAAATTTTAGAATTGGAATATGGCATTTAATGCAGCTAATTATTATTAACCACTGAAATTGTTCAAATTGAAATAAAAGTATTTCAGATGAATAGGAAATAAAATATAATGGCTCAAAATGTTGTGAAGGTTGGTAAATTCCAAATCCACAGTTCAGATGGTTGTCTGGAGGACAGGGCCTTCCTCACCAACAGTCTTGAATAGCTGCTTCCTCTGGTTAAGTGAGAGACAGAAATTCAAGTTCCAAGAACCTGAGATTAGGCAAAGACAGCTAGATGCTGGATCTAGAGCAAGAGAGTGAACTTTACCCATGTTGTTCATTGTAGCTACAGAAATGTAAACGTCTGAAATTGAAAGCATGTCTTCTTTTTTTGGCCCTGTCAAAGAACACACTGAGACTAGCATTAAAGCGGATTCCCATGTCCTGGGTCAGCACTCTGGTATTCATGCCACTTGGCTCTCATCCATCTTCTGTACGTGGAAAGGGAGGTCCCAAACCTGTGGCTTGGCCTTTAAAGGACATGTGGATTTTTGGACTTCTGACTTAGAGCAATTTTAGTCTTAGAAAACAAAACAAAGAAGTGCTTGACAAGTTTCAGAACACCAATTTTTGGTAATGTCCAAATGCCAATGTCAATGCCATTAGGACATGGGTCACACCAATTCCTTAATTCCACATACCTATGAATATTCTATGTATTCCACTGTTCTCAGAAGAGTTCACTCTCCTTGACCTATATGGTATGGAACAGACGCCTTATCAGTACTTTTGTAAATTGTTTTACTAGACATTTAAAAAAAATAATTTAGACATGACTTCTGCCATAATTCCTGTAGGCAAAGGGACACACAACATTTTTCAATATTCAAGGAAGAAAAAATAGAGGATAATGAGAGCAAAAGGAATGAATTAATATTATTTAAATAATTGATACATCAATAAAATATTGAGACGATTACAAACATTGCTATTCTTAATCTTGAAAATTATAATTGAAATGAAATAAATGTGACTGTGTGCATTCTGCTCTTTCTCTTAGAATGTAGATATAACTTGTCCTCATAAACTTTTTCTTAAGCGTATGAGTACTGGAATTAAAACACCAGACTTTAGCAAAAAGATGTCAGAATAAATACTTATTTTTTTTCCTTTTTGTTTTGGTTTGGTTTAAAGCATTTATTTATTTTGAACTAAAAAGCCAATTGACAAGTAAATGAGTTGTATAAGAACACAGTCTAAAGAACATCATGTCAGTGTCTTTAGAACTGAGCATGATACTCATCTTAGTTTCATTCACTACTTCTAATCAATCTATACTTTTAAATTTGAGGGCAAGTCCTATTTCACCAGGTGAACACTATTAATTAATTCAAACGCATTCTTTGTGTATTAATTTAAAGGGTCAAATATAATCTTCTCAAGTTGTTTCAATAGAAAGATTTGATGGTCCAAAAAAAATAAAACGTGGCATTATTGCATACATCTCACTCTTATCTACTCCCTAATGATGAGACACTGAGTTCAGAAAGGCCTGAAGTGACTATGTGAGGCCCAAGTGTTCTGAATCATAGTCTGTGAGCAATCCAACTTCCTGTATCATACTGAAAAACTTGCTATTCTGCAAACAATTGCTGCTCCTTCATATGTGACCTACCCTTTGAGTACATAAACAAAATAAGCACAGAGTATTTTGTTTGGTTCTGCAAACGAAATGTACCTTGGTAGAGTAGGTACTCAACACAGTATAGTTAAATGGGTAAATAAATAAATAACAATTCTAGGAAGCACTTTTCTAGCTAGTAGATAGAATTCCTTCTTAGTTCATGACAGTCTCAATTTTTTTCAGTGAGAATAAAATTGTATTCTCAATTGCTCCATGATTCCATATTGTTTCTAGTTGTTATTTTTGTTGTTGTTAGGTGTCATCAAGTCGGTTCCAACTCAGAGAGTCTATATGCACAACCGAACAAAACACTGCTGTCCACAATATTATTCTCATGTTTAAGTCCATTGATGCAGTCACTGTCTTCAATTAATCTCATCAAAGGTCAGACTCATCACTTTCCTAAGCATGATGTTCTTCTCTAGGGACTGGTTTCTCCAGACAAAATGTCCCAAGTACATGAGAGGCCAACTGGTCATCCTTGCCGCTGGCTACACTTCTAAGTTATTCTTTAGGCAGCTTATGGTACCTTCAGTATTCTTCTGCGTGAATTAAAATGCATGAATTCTTTTTTGGTCTTTGTTATTTAGTGTCTAACTTTCAAATACGTAACAGGAAATTTAAAAAATCATGGTTTGAATCAGATACACATTTGTTCTCAAAGTAACATCCTGCTTTTCAACACTCAGAGAAATCTTGTGCAGTAGATTTACCCAATTAAATGCTTCACTTGATGAATTGATTAATGTTTCTATGGGCATCAGTTATGACTCTAAGTAAGATGAAATCACTAGCAACGTCAATCTCATCTCCAGTTATTAAAATGTCACCTACTTATCCATTTGTGGATTGTGGATTATGGTTTTATTTACATTGAGTTTCTATTTGGAGTCATGTTTTTTATCATATCTTTCTGAAAAGATGCATACAAATTGTTTTTGTTATAATTATCTGTTGATGAATAGTCAGATTTCCTCATAATTATTGGAATTTGAAAATAAGATAAAGTTAACTGGTGGAGAATGTGCATAATATAAAAAATGTGTGTAGATTCAAACCTTAAATGTAATACTTACATGTTCTATGAATCTGAGAGCTTATATAAAACCTATGTCTTTTATTCCCCATATCTATAATAAGATAAACATATAGTTATCTCATTGGTTAATTTTAAAGATTAAGTGATTTTATCTAAAAAGAACCAATAATATTCCCTGCTTTGTAGCATTCCCCACTCATCTGTCATTTTTTTTATGTTGTGGTGAGTGCATATTGCTATGATATTTGGAGCTATGTCTTTGATATTTCAAACATCGTCAATATTGTCCTATGTAGATAGACTTCCATAGAGCTTCCAGAGTAAGAAGAGAGTAGGAAGAAGGAAAAATAGATACACTTTTTAAAAAGTAGTCCTGGGAAATTTTACCAGTAGCAGCAGAAAACTATCTAATATGGAGTCAAAAGAAGAGTCTGTCAGGTTGGAATGTGGTCAAAATACTACTGGGGAAGAGTGAATGCCTCCAAATATAGGCATGCTCAGTCATGAGGATGGAATAAGGCTATGAGACCTTCACTTTTGGATGGGTCATGACTCAAAATGAGGAGAAACTGCTATAAGATTAATTAATTATTGAAAACCGAATAAAGATAGTATACATCTAGCAAAACTGGAAGTCAATAAGAAACAGATTTCATGAAGACTGATGACCTAGGTATCAGTCTTGACATTTTGAAATAGCCAGTAATATGTTTTACTGGACCAGGAATGGCACATTCAAGAGAAATGATGTTGCATTCTTCATCCTAAAGAGCTGTTCATGACCTATTTTTAAATTCAATGTTGTCTGTGGTAGAATAATACCCATATGTCTATAAAGAATATATGTCAACATATCTTTTATTCAAATTTATGCACAACTATTAAATCCAGTGATACAAAATTGAAAAATTCTACCAATGTCTTCAGTTTAAAATAATGAAAAATACAATCACTATCATGGAAAATTATTAGTATGAATGAAAGGGGAAGGATCACTGCTTGGAAAATATGGCATGGGTGATAGAAACAATGCTGGAAATTATATGATAGAATTTTGCTTGACCAATTAGTTATTGATTGAAAATATTATTTATCAATAACTTAAAAAGTGACTATAAACATGAACCTCATCAGATAAATACAAAAGAAATAAAGAATTACCTGTGGGAAGAGTTAATAGAGAACCTCAAAATCATAAGCCAAAACATGGCTAGAGATTGTGAAACAATTAATTGTTCAATTACTATAGTTCAGGTTAAAGCTGAAGAAAATTAAGACAGAACTCTGAGAGTCAAAATACAACTTCAAATATAGCCCACCTGCATTTAGAGAACTTCTTAAAAACAGACATGACTCAGTGAGCATTAATGACCAAGACCTGAAATGTTGTGGATGATATCAAGAACATCACAGATTAAAAAAAATCAAAATGTCATTAAATGGAGAGACGAGAAAGAAAAGAGCAGAGTGCATGTCAGAGAGATCCTGAAACTTCCTCGGCAAGATTGCATGTTACTAGGAGGGGCCTGGACAGTGGCACCATGCTGGTAAAATAAACAGTAAGCTGCAAAGGGGAAGTTCATAAGTCAAGGATTGGCACAGTGGCTGCAAACATAACAATAATTATACGGGACTGAGAAGTGTTTTGTTTTCCTGTAAATGGACACCCTCAAGTCATCTAACAATAGCAACATAAAATATCACTTAAATTATTGTTAGATACATATTGAGAACTCTCAAAAATAGCATTGATTTATAATATCTCAATGTATATAAAATTCAATGGTTTAACTTTTATTTTCATATAGTGTAGGGTTTACTTACCTTTCACTATAAAAATTATATGGTCAGGAACATTCCAAAACTTTGTAATATATATTCCTTTAAAAGACATAACAGTTGGCTGAGTCATTGAGCCCTGGTGGTGTAGTGGTTGTGCGCAGGACTGTGGCCCACTGGGATTCAATTCCAGCTCCACAGGAGCAAAGATTGGGCCTCCTACTCCCACCACCAGAGGTCAGTGATGCCTAAAAAAAAAAAACAAAAAACAAACAAAAAAACAAACAAAAAATTTGGCTGAGCCCTGGTGGCACAGTGGTTGAGTGTGGGACTGCAGCCCACTTGGTGGTTCATATCCAGCAGCAGCCCTCTGGGAGCAAGGCTGGGTAGCTTCCACGACCACCAGAGGGCAGTGATGCCTGCCCCCCTCCAAAAAGAAGACATACAATTTGAGACATCTGGGTCTTAGAGGCTTGTAGTCAAATAAGCGGCCATTGAGCAGGGAAGATCAAAGCTTACATGGAAGAAGCACACCAACCTGTGAGATCATGAGGTGTCCAAATGAATAGGTCTCAGACATTCAAAAACAAGCAATCGAATGAGATCTGAAGGGCCAAGGACAAAGTGGAGTCCCAAAGTCCATCCTGAAGACAATTGGGCAGGTCCTCAAAGAGGATCCACGGA
This sequence comes from Nesogale talazaci, assembly GCA_004026705.1. Taxonomy (NCBI): domain Eukaryota; kingdom Metazoa; phylum Chordata; class Mammalia; order Afrosoricida; family Tenrecidae; genus Nesogale; species Nesogale talazaci. Next base: position 67,154 of record PVJH01005478.1, read on the forward strand.
CCGTGGTGGTGGTGTTGGCGGAGGTGGGGGTAGGTGCTGAGGAACTCAGGTTTTGGCAAAGCACATATGAAACTCATTATCCCCCCATTCATTAATATTTCACCCCCTTTTATTAAGACTTATGGTTCACTTCATTAATACCGTTAGACCTATGTACATCCAGGTGTACAAGTAAGTTCATTCGATGCAGGTATTCCTGTAGCGATGATCCTACAGAAAGGGCATCGGGAATAATGATTCCCTGAGGATACAGGAAGATGACATGTGTGTGTGTGTGTGTGTGTGTGATAGCAATGATAGTGTTGAACTCCACTTTAGAGGATGAATAACAGAAATATATATACATATATTAATAAAATATTAATGTATAAAAATAACACCAAAAATTTCTCGGGAGAAGGTTTGGGGTGGTAGAATAAAGGGAAGCTGATTTCAAAGAGTTCAAGAACACATAAAATGTTTTGAAACTGATTGTAGTAGCAATTGTATAACTATGCTTAAACTCTTTGAATTATAGAATGTGATTACATCTGTAAGAATTCCCAATAAAATGGTGAATTAATTAAAAGGGCAAAATGATGTCATAAAATTTTATTTATATAAAGTCGTATGGAAAGAAAGTTATAACAGATTACGTATATATATACACACAAACATAAGTATATATAATAACACACATACACACGTGCTCACAAACCACCTGTAAACCATAGACAGAATAGAACATGTTTTAGGACAGTACCTAATATTTTAAATGACTTATCTTTTAGGCATATAATTTACTATGCAGGCTTATTTAATAGTCAAAACCATAATTATTGACATTCTTAAAGCCTAATCCACCCATAGATGTAGAACAAATTCTGAATCATAGCAATTTGATAGGACAGGATACAATGCCCCCGTTGGGTTTTCAAACCTCTAATTCTGTATGGAAACAGACATGAACATCTTTCTCCCACAGACTAGCTGGTGGATTGAAGCTACTCACACTTTGGTTATTCTTGAGGCTTTGCTTTCAGGATGTCATCAGGATCCCTAAATATTTAGAGGACATAACGTTTTTACACAGAAAGATTACATGTTCATTATAGTATTTATTTCCAGTCAAGTCTATAATTTTAATTCAAACACTTAAATGACTTATAAACTACTATATTTCCATGTATAATATACCCACAGAAATAATATGCACATGTGCCATAGGACCTTAATGGGGGTTGAACAATTTGCAAAACAATAAATAAAAGAACTTCAAATAACAACTCATAATGAATGCTATTTATGCAGAAATAGCTAAAGAGAAATAGATAATTTTGGAATTCTCTTAAATTAAATTCAGAATAATTTCTTTGACTTTTAAATCAACAAGTTCTCTACCTTTGAGGGTAGGCCAAATAATTTCTAGTTAGATGATCTGAAGTGGTAGGAAGATAATCTATTTCCACAGGGTCAGAATCTGTCTTTATAGTCCTGCGCCCTTAGGCACACGTGTGTCCTGTGGAAGAATGCCTGAGTTCCTGGATCTCCTGTACTGTCTGTCTGAAGCAAACTTTCCTGTTCAGCACTCAGAGCTGGTGGGCCTAAATCATGCACATGCCGATTTTCCTTGGCAAGGCACAGTTGTATCTCTCTCCCAGTGCTGTGATGCATGTGTAATTTTTATTGTGGTTTAGTTGATTGCCTTGAAATTGTTTTCCATCTCATGTACATTTGCAAGTGTCTATGTGTGATTGGTGTTCACAGTTGAAAGAACATAAATTGTTCCTACTTTACGCAGGTGATATATGAGCATATTTCCCTAAGTTCCTTGAAAGAAAAGCAGTAGGCTGAAAATCAAATAATAGTAATTTATTTGTTTGCAGAAGGAGCTGTTACTATGGTCTGAAATACCCATCCCATTTGTGTACTTTTGGCACAGCAAAATGGGTATTCCTTGGGTCAAATGGTATGTATCACATTCAGCATTGTTACAAGGTTTTATAATTTTCATAGGAGGTCAGTGTTGTTTTATCAAAACTAAACCTATAAATGTAACAGGTTCTCACATAATCACTCTCATTCAAAGAAAAAAGGTGACTTTGTAAGAAACTAAAAGTATGGATCATCTGAAAACGTATATTTTTAGTGTAGGCAAAAATGCCCAGCATTTTGTTTTGTCACAGAATGTGAATTAGGTTCCTGGAATGTTTGCATTACGTGTCATAGCACATTGATGAACAATTTTCCTAAGGGGAAAAATGAAAATAAAATCGCTAAACCATTCTCACTAGTGTGTATGTTTTAAAATTAGCATATCATCTAGGCAGTTTTGACTCTTTCAGTGCCTCATCGACAACTGTATTTGTGGAGAAGTTTCAGGAAATTTTTAACAAGTAATATCATGTACTTATATGATATCTTGGTTATCATTCCTTGAAAAATGAAGCCTTTTTGATGTTTATTTGTTTGATTGAAATACAGATGGTAGGGCCTTCTTAAGAAACACTTTGTAATTTTCAAATATAATTTCAAAGACTTTTGATTAAAAGGAAGAAGATTGAATAGCTTTAACAAGCATGTTAGAGTTTTAATGCATGCATATAAATAATTTATATTGATCCCATTTATAATTTGGAGGCTATGTAACCAGATATACTATATTCTTACCCAGGTTAGTTTAATTTATCACAAATTCAGAATTGGGAATTGTTTTGTTATAGAATGTGAACGTCTGCATTACCTGTCATAGCACATTGATGAACAATTTTCCTAACACTATCCTTAAACCATTCTCACTAGTGTGCATGTTTTATAATTAGCATATGATCTAATGAATATATATATAAATCTCAATGAGTATATAGCTGTTGGCATAAATAAATGACTTTTGTCACATTAGACCCAGGAAGCACAGTTTTTAGGTCTATCATCGATGATATTTTAATTGACGTTTAAATCTAAAGGAAAAATCCTGCATTGCATTTACAGGCACACACAAGCTAAGGATACTATCTTCCCAAGGTTCATACCCAAAAGACAGTGAACCCACCTGAACATGTCCTGAACCAGGCTGTCTTTATTCACACTGCATATGCTCTTCTGAGGTAGCAGTAAGATGCCAAAATTTTACCCATATCTCTGATGACTGACATCCCAATGAAACCCCAGGTGTCCAAAGATGCCCGTTGATCAGTGTTCTCCTGGTGCCGCCAGAATACCTTGTGTGTCTGTATGACCTTGTGGTCTGGTACTTGTAAGTGAGCATCATCTGTTCTTTCAGGTCAGAGGAAACTAGGTAGAGGCAGCCCTTGCTACCTTGCTTCTGTCTGTTTTGTCCTACAGCTTCATTTGGATTGGTTCCATTGTATGTTTGTTTGTTTTGCTTTGTTTTGTTTTCCTTAATGAAAAGATGTTTCCTAAGAAGAGGTTGGAAAATGATAACATATGTTTTTCATCATTAAGCTTGTTCGGGCATGATGATGCTCTCAGCATCTAGGGAGTGCTTTCAACTTTGGAGCATTTTACAAACATTAAGTAATGATAACTAACCAACTGTGATCCAGTAAGGAACATAACCAGAGATAAGTAGGTACTCCATCATTTCTAGTAGAGCACCTGTCTTTTGAAAGCTTCTTTATTATAATAGAAAGGGTTCAATAGCTCAGACACAATTAATGCATTTTATTTGTGCTGATTTTGCTTTATTTTATTCTCTTCTGTGCTTTAATGAGGCCATATTTTTACTAGCATTAAACTGCTGTTGCAAGGAAGCATGCAGTAGAATTGATCTTGAGAGCCTGATTAATATGTTCTGTAGAGCAATGCAACATGCTGTGGCTGCTCTTTGCTCATTTGATAGACTACAACAGCAAGTGACATCTAAGTATGCATTATTACTGAGAAAAAACTGCCAAAGAAATGGTTCTTCCGAAAATGTACTACCCTAATTTCTAATTCCCCAATCTATATTTGGTTGGGGTCATTTTATTGTGAGAATTAATTAAACTGCTACATTTCCACTTTAATTGTTAATTACACATTTATAAATAATATTGTTATTATGTATAATAAAGTATAAATATGCTTTTAGAGTATTTTTTCTTTTAAGTAAATACTTCCAATATTACCCATAGCTTTAAATTGCTTAAATTAACAACAGCAACAATATCTGCTTAAGATATATGGGCTATATTATGTATATATACAAGTATATAAATACTATTACAAATGTATACAAAACAAGTGATGAAAAATAACGAATGTTTTATCTTACATCTCTGTAAAAAAATCAAGATGTTAGTATGACTTCATGTATTCTGGGAATCGATAGGAAGAATTTTGTTTCCTTAACCTTTTGAAGACTCTGAAGACCACTGCCATTTCTTGGTTTAGGGTCTCCTTCTCTCGTTTTAAAATGAGAACAAGGGTCAAGTCACTATCACATTTTCCCACTCTGACAACCTGTTCTGCTTCTTGCATAAAGGGCTCTGCTCTCTGGACTCATCTAGATAATCAGTCTTATTTAACTTAAATCAACTGAATTCCATCTGATTCAGTAGCTTTTCTTGTCATATATAGTTAGGTTGGAGAAGAGTGTGAACATTTTAGTGATGCCATTATTCAGTGCCCTCCAGAGGTATATTTTAAATAATTAATCATAATAGGTATGGATCAACGTCATGGCTACAAAAACAGGATCAGACATGTGGACAATGTTGAGACTGGTGGAGGATACCTTCTGGTTGAACATAGTGTCCCTGGCAGTTGGAAACAGCGACATAAACAATAACAAGAATTCCAGTACACTGTCTTTTCTGTGACTGTCTTTCATTTCCTTTTAACATACATTTGTCTTTGAAAAATAGAGGGGTGGTGGATAAAATCACTTTAAGCTTTTCAAAAACTTTCATTTAAGAAATTCTTCATTAGGATCGTTTGAGTTTAGTGTCCCCTGGCAAAAATTGCGTGGCATATACATGGAAGGCCTCACCATTATTGTTTTTCCTCAACCTCCACTTGTACTAAGGACAAAATTTTAAAAAATCCTAATGCTAAACTATTGCAAATTGAGGTCGTTCTACATGGGGGGGGGGGGATATGAAAGGGAGGAAGGTCCTGCAGGGATGGATTCCAGGGGCAGTCACAGTGCGCTCAGGCATGGGGAGCACAGTGTGGACAGGCGGGCCAGCAGCTAGTGTTTCCTTCTTTAGTGCTTAAGTTCCCAACAAGCCAAACCTCCTGACAGCGCTGAGGCAGAGCAGCAGCGCCCATAGTTAATCTATGGCTTTCTTTTCTAATATGATTCGTAATTCTGTGTATGTTATTTTTTACTTGGACACATCTTCTGAATTGTGGGAATGTTTCTTTTAAAAATACTATAGAATGTAATGGAGTTAATTTAATGTGGAAAGTTAGGAAATGGTTCAGAAGAAAAATGCCATGTTGAGAATAAATATTTTCAGTGTAAACATGTATGTCCTAATAGAAAAATATTCATGAAAAGAAATATTAAAAAGGCACTGTGATTTGTAAGTACACTATAAGTCAGAAGATAGAATATAAATATGTTCAGTTACTTTCCAAGTATTTAATCTAAGTAAATTTCAAAGAAAATAAAGTTTTATAATACAAAATGTGACCTCTTTTCATTTGACTACACTCTTCTTGGAATATTCTCAGGGTAAGTGTTAACCATTGTTTCTAAATTGCCTCTTAAATTTAAAGAAGCGATTTTAACAGACTTGTTTTGTAACTGACTAAGGCAATAGTCTTCTTTTCTTTTTTCCTTTCAGCCAAATGTATTTTTTTATCCATTTTATTGCCGACTCATACAGCATTCATCATAATGTATACATACATACATACATACATACGTTGTGTCAGTAGTTACATAAGGGAGTTCAAATGTACTTTTTATAATATTATTCAGCTTCTATAATATGGAGTTTTCATATATTTAACTTACCATGTAAGAACACTTTGCAAAATATATAACAAAATGGCTAGTAAATAAGCCCTTACACCCAAACACAGAGAATTGCATTCAAAAATTGGAATTATTCATACACTGACAAGAAATGGCTGCCACTCTAGCTGTACTATTATTTCCTTTCCTACTTACGTCTTTCAAATGAATTGTTGACATGAGAATTTCTTACTAGTAGCAACTGATTCTAGGTTATCCTGGAAAACAGTTTACTTGTTATTTTAATATTTGACATAAAACCTTTAAGAGAATTTCTAGAAATTGTTATGTTTACCTTTATTCATTTATATATATTTTTCTTTCCTTATCTATTTCTAGAAGCTTAATTCCTTGTTTCCAGGTATTAAATTACTTAAAGTGCAAAACCAAAAACTTTACTTGATAAATGCTAAATTCTATTTGTAGATTGAGTTTTGAATGGAATCCTGTATATGCTCTAAATTAATGTGCTGTAATTTAAAAGCGCAAATAATATGCCAAATGCTGTTAAAAGGATGCAATCATTTAATATGGCTAGACTGCTGTTATTCTAAATTTTAGTCTCCAACTCTGAATAGTGCACAGGCTTATAACCTATATAAATATTCTTAAACATCAATGTGTGTGGTATATACTTACTCTGGGCTTGCTGAGCCAGTTTACCCCAAATGGAAAGACTGAAATAGAGAAATACTTGTGTTTGCATATTATCCATATGAATAAAATATTCCCCATGTAAATATAAAAATGTAAATATATATTTTCAGTTCAATTTAAGAAGAAAGTATCTGGCTATCCAAACATTGGTAAGGAACACTAGATCGGTAAAGAAAAATTAAGTTTCTTTTTATCAAACAGAACCACTCCTAGAATATTTAATTACCAGCTCATGGAAATCATGCCTTGCCTATGAGTATACACAAATACTTGGAAGTTGTGATGTACAATAATCCATGAATTCTATTGTCTTATTTTAAAGTTACTTTGTTTGTGTCACTTAATCCAGGATGGCACTTTGTTCTGAATCCTTTATTACTACATGGTTTCATTCTGTAGAACCCAATCTTCAAACCTGATAATCTTTACCAAGTGGCCTGTTACATATATGTAACGATCAGAAAACCACATATAGTTTAAGCTGAAGCTACTGGACTAGTAAGAATACAAACAGTCTACCACTTAACTGCACTAACATACCTTGGTCTAAATCTCCGCAAGCTTAACTCTAATGCTAGATGAATCAATAGCACTCGTTGTTTCATGAGTTGGAGTAATTGTAAATAATTCATGAGGGTAAACAGTTCAAGAGATATGTGGCAATAAATTGACTATGGCTATTGCTAATTGTATACATTAAAACATTAAAGATTAAGGTTCTGTCTTTTAAAGTAGTGGATGTACTAAAACTGATATCTACCTTTTTTTTTTCTATGTAGCATTTTGAGGAAATTAGAAAGAAACAAAATATGCCCTGATCATAGTATCCAGAGAAAAGTGATTTGTTGTGATTGTTATATGCTGGTGGGTATGCTGTAGCTCACTTCTGTGTCAACAACATGGCACACTAACAAGTCCTGCCACATCTTTACAGTAATGGATGTGCTTGAGTTCTTTGTTGCTTGTCATCTTGGTGAAAATCCATTGCATTGAGGGTTTTCTGCTTTGTCATCGACCCTGTACTATACCAAGTCTTTCTCTAGGGACTGTCTTTTCCTGACAACAAGTCCAGAGCACATGAGTTGAAGCCTCATCATCTTTGCTTTTACAGATTATTCTATAACAGTTGTATTATTTTGTTTCTGGCAGTCCATGGTATATATACTATGCGTTGCCAACAACATAATTCAAAGGCATCATTTTCTCTTCATTCATTCTTACTCATTGTTCAGTTTTCTTATGCATCAAGTCAATTAAAAATGCCATCACATGAGTTAAGCACATTTCAGTCTTCTAAGTGATGCCTTTATAACAGTTCTGCCCATTTCAATATGTAATTTGATTTCTTGACTAATGTTTCTTTGAGGGTTGATTATACATCTAAGTAAAATGAAATTATGACCACTTCAAATTTTTAGTTGACATTGAACTAAATTTCACTAAGCAGTTTTCTTGATTTATGTAATTAGTTTTCTTGTTTAACCATATTCAAAATGTACTATCAATACAAAAAGGACCAAGACAAGAACTATAACAGAGGCTGGATGTCATAGAGTGCCATGGTCTTTAAAATTGAAGTATGATACGTTTGCCATTTGCTGGAAATCACCAAGAAAATGCATGATTCCTTTATGTCTTTTGCTGCTTCTGCCAAAAATTAGGATAATTTGTAATTATACCAAGTCAATAAAATTTCATTTGTCCATAATGTTGCTAAATTTGCAAGGCATGCAACATAGCAGAGACTATGCTTAAATATCTTTATTTATTTTAAAGCCATGCTGGTGAGCCACATCAAGCGGTCCTGAGCAATTGCTACCACAATCATCTTCCAAATATTCTTTTCCATTCTGAGCTTCTTGACAACGTCACCCACTTCCCTTCTCTACACCCTCGTGGAATCCCTTATTCTAACTGTTGTCCCTACAGGTCCATTAATGGTTGGTTTCATATACTGAAAAACAGCAAAACATACAGTGCAAATTTAAGAGGGTGACCCCCAATAACATAACACATCTGAGCGCAATAATGCATAACACATAGAGCGCAATAAGGAAAGAAAAAAAAACCCAGAAAATGTTGAAAACTAGAGCAGACACCCTGTGCATCCCCGGGGGTGGGAGGTAAATAGACCAGGTTTTTACCTTTCAAGCCGGGTTTATCCTTTTTGCTGTCCTGCAGTCATCTTGTCGAGACCCTTTCTTTGGTCACCTGCAACATTTTTATGCTGCTAGGAAATTCTTTCAGAGCACAAGGTCTGGCTGCCATACAAGCATAAGAATACTTATTGTTACCTCATTAAATATGAAATATGAGTTATGAAATACTAAAACAGTGGCCTTTTATGAGGATTCTATCTTCAAGAACTTTTCTTGTTTTCCTTATTGCTAGCACTACTTCTAATAAATAAAATTTGCAGGAATGTAATTTTTCTAAGGAAAAGAATGCAAAATTAATATTGAGTATCCATAGTCTTAGCATGAGTACACATTTTATGAAGCTATGGTTAATTAATATTATTATATTATTCTTGCAATATCAAAGTGTTGAGAATTTAACTTGGGAAAAAAGTGACATAATTGTAAAATACTGATTTTTTTTGTAACATTAGACCTAAGTCTTATTATATGAAAGTTCAAACTATGTGTATTTAACATTGTTTCCAACTGTCAAAATAATATAAGGTCAATATATATATTACTTTGAGGACAAAGTGCATCTGAGCCAGGTCATGCTGGCTTCATTGTCCTCAGGTGCCTGTGAAAATTGAAGTGAGTAGGACCACTAAGGGAAAAAAGACAGATTACACTGTTGGTCATATTGCAGAAGAAACAAACAAAAATTTCTCTTGGAAGAAGTATACCCAAACTCTTGTCAGAGAAAAGGATGGTGAGACTTTATGTCACTCTTTCGGCATGTGCTCAGAAGTGGCCAGGCCTTGGAGAAGGTCGTGAGCCTTGGTAATGTAGAGGGGCACATGGAAAGAAGGAGACCCTTGACCAGGTGCATGGACACGGCCAATACACCCAGGAGCTCAAGCGTAAGAGCTGTCACAGGATGGTGCAGGTGTCAGCAGTGCTCGATTCTGTTGTACAAGAGTCAACGTGAATCAGAATGAACTCTATAGAGAGTTACAGCAAAAAGAGTCAGAACCGATGGAAGGATTCTGCTATTATCATCATAAGAATTATTATAGAGAAGCTACGTTTCAAATTTAAAATTCCATTGATGCTTATATACTATATAATATTAAATATTTCAAACTGCTGTATGATTATGGTTGAATATATAAAATATTGTCTATTATGAAAATTCCAGTTCTACCACTTTTCATATTTACTCAACTGAAACCTGACTTGGTGCCACTGAGCCACCTACGATTCATAGCAACACTACAGGAGAGAGTAGAATTTCCCCTTGGGATTTTAAAGACAGGCACTAACATAATCACCTTTGCCCTGTGGAGTGGTTGGTGGATTTGCACTGCTGAGCTTTTAATTGGCAACATAGCAGTTAACCCACTATGGTGCCACAGCACCACCAGTTTTTATTTGCTTGTTTGTTTGTTTCTTGCTTGTTTTAATTTTTAAAATATTTTTGTACCACCAGTTTTAGCAATGTACATATTCATAAAACCTCAAATAACTAGCATGACAAAAAGTGGCTGAGCCTTGGTTGTGCCATAGTTGTGTGTGGGACTGCAGCCCACAGGGTTGATGGCTCAAATCCAACAGCAGTTCTCCAGGAAAAAGGCTGGGCTTCCTACTCACACCAGGCCAGTGATGTGAAAAACAAGACAATCAAACAAACAAACAAAACCAGTTATTTTCTGTCTTCCAAATTTATTAGTGAAACTTTGGGAGATCGAGGTACATTATAAAATCATTGGCTAGATATATTAATATTAGTATTGCCACATGTATTTTCAGTCTATGCTGACATATCAGTTGTATTTATATAGTAATAGCTTAACCAATTTTTGCTTGTCAGTTTCTGTGTAATGGGTTTCTGTGCTATTATGAAGCACAATGCACTGTCATTAGTATTTCAAAGACCAGGAGGCCCATTCCAAGTGAAGGGGTTTCAGCAGAATCTTCAAACTAGTAAGAGACTATGAAGAAGGAATTGATGGTCCGCTTCAGAGGAATTAGCCATTAAACTGCTGTAAATAGCACCGAATATTATAAATTATTGAAAACCCAATGAACAGAAGCATATTGTTTGTTATTAATGGAGTGTTACACTCAAGAGGAATTGCATTGTGTTCATTGTCATAAAATACATTTCAAGATCTGTATTGAGGCACAAAATTCTATATGATATAGTCTATTCACATACAAGTAAATTCACAATTCAACTATTACAGAAATGAAATGTAGCCAACCCTCAAGTTGTTCATGCAGAAACTGAGTTTTACACATGGTTTCAGTCTGATCTTAATCAAGATGCCTTAATCATTATTGACAATTGGATTGCAAAATTGGAAACAAAGAAAAAGGAAAGGTAGTTGGAAAATGAGGTCTTGGTGATAAAATCAAAGCTGGAGATCATATAACAGCATTTTGCAAAACCAATGACTATCATCACAAATACTGTATCTACTCATGGATAAGTTGAGTTTTTCAGCACTTTTCTAATGCAGTTTTGTGGTATAATTAGGTATCTCAGCTGATATTTGGGTTGGCTTCTACTGAACTATATAAAGTAACTCTTCAATAGCACTCACTATGACTACATATGACGATACCCATTGACTTCTCCATATCGAATGCAAAGAAATCTTATTGATTACATCTGTGGTATGAGATAATAGATAAGCTGATTATCAGTAGATGACCTTAGGAAAGAGGCTTCCTGTGAAACATTATCAAGCCATCACATGTAAGTTCAGGATAAAGCTGAAGACCGTGAAGAGAAAAGTGCACAAGCACCAAAAGAGAACATTGAGGGATATTAAGAATGGAATTGATAGGGCTGAGCCCCGGTGGCGTAGTGGTTGTGTGCGGAACTGTGGCCCACTGGGATGGAGGTTCAATTCCAGCAGTGGGGCTGGGCCTCCTGCTTCCACCACTGGAGAGCAGTGATGCCCCCCCCCCCAAAAAAAAAGAATGGAATTGATAGATTGAAAATTAATAAGAGAGAGCCTGAAAAACTGAGGGAGGGCACAAAGAACACCCTACAGGAAAGAAGTAAGAGGTCTTTAACAAGACAGGCAGGATGAAAAGAAAGGGTGGGTGTCAAAGGAGAGCCTGAAGGTTGTTCTTCGTCATAAAGCATCTAAGTCAGTTCTCAACCTTCCAAATTCCGTAACCCTTGAACACAGTTCCTCATGTTGTGGTGACCCCTCCACCATAAAATTACTTTCGTTGATACCTCATAACTATAATTTTGCTACTGTTATGAATTGGGTCATTCAACCCCCAAAGGGTTCACAGCCTACAGGTTGAGAACTACTGAGCTAAGACAAATGAAAGAAACACTGCAGTCAGAGAGCTGAATAGAAATTTTCAAAGGCCAGCTACAGAAGTGAAAGCCAAATATTCTAATTAAATATGCAAAGACAAAGAATTAGAAAATCAAATGGAAAGAACATGTTAAACATATCTTGAAAGGAAAGAACTAAAAATAATCTCAAGTCTCAAGTTGCATTCTTGAAAGCTTCTATGGACAAAATAAGGAATGATGTAGGAAGTATTAAAAAATTAAAAATGGAAAGGATACATGAAACCATTGTGGCAAAAATAACTAATCTACAGTCAACTAATTCAAGAGGTAGCATTAGAACCTATGGTATTCAAGGACGAAGTGCAAGCTTTAACAAAATTTTTAGCCAAACAAGGGCCCATGTATTCATAAAATACCTATGAAAATATTTCAACAAGTTGATGGAGCACTGGAATCACCCACTCATCTATTTCAGGAAATTTGGAAGACAGCTACCCGACCAAATGACTGGAAGACATTCATATCTGTATCTATTCTAAAGAAAAGAAAGTCACCAGAATGCACAAACTATGGAATCACATCACTGATATCACATACAAATAACATTTTGATAAAATCATCCAACAATGGATGCAGTAGTTCATTGACAAGGCCAGATTTAGGAGATGATATGGAAGGAAAGATATCATTGCTGATGGCAGATGGATATCGGCTGCAACAGAGATGATTAGAAAGATGTTTCTTTGTGTTCCATTGACTATGCCAAAGCATTCAATTGTGTGCATCATAAGAAATTATGGACAACTTGGAGAACAATAGGAGTTCTGGAACACTTTTGTGCTTATGGAAAACCTGTACCTGTCCCAAAGGTAGTGGTTCTAATAAAAGTAGGGATATTCCATATTTTAAAATCAAGAGGTGTGTGCATATTTATTCAATCTGTAGACTAAACTAATAATGACTGAAGCTGGTTTATATAAAGAAGAATCTTGCATCAGGATTGGGGGAAGACTTGTGTACCTTCTGCAATGTGCAGATAGCTCAACCTATCTTGTTGATAGTGAGGAGGAGTTGAAATACTTGCTGTTGAACAAAAAATGCAATCTTCGTTATGTATCACAACTCAATAAAAATAAGACCCAAATTCTAACACATAGACCAATAGATAATATCATGATAAATGTAGAAATTATTGAAGTTTTCAAAGATTTCAACTTGCTTGGGTTCACAGTCAAAGTTCATGGAAGCAGCAGTTAAGTAATAAACACTATGCACGTCACTGGGTAACTCGGGTGCAAAACACTTTGTCAATGTGTTTAAAAATAAAAAAGTATTTCGTTGAGGACTAAGATGTGTCTGACCCAAGCCATGGCATTTTCAATTGCCACATTTTCATGTGCAAACTGGAAAATGTGGAAGGAAGACCAAAGAAAGCTAGATTCATTTTCATTGTGACCCTGAATAAGACTAATGGAAACATCCCCATCTGCCATACGAACAAATAAATGTCATGGAAGAAGTACAACCAGAATGATCCTAAGATTCAAGGATGGCAAGACTTTGTCTCAAGTATTTGGGACATGTTACAAAGATAGACAAGTCCCTGAAGGAGGATTTCATGGTAGGCAAAGTAGGGGGTCAGTAAAAGAGTGGAAGACCTTAAAGCAGGGGTATTCACACGTTTTCAGCATGTGAGCGGCTTATAAAATGATCAAATCAAAATGATCTACCCACTATAAAATGAAAAACATGTGTTCATTTTTATTTATTGCACTCATTTCTAAATGCATTCTTTATAGGTGCAATGTATGTTTATGTACCTTGCATAACTGCATGAGTGCACATTGCACAACACAACAAAATACACTTTTTGTCATTGCCTGAGTTTACATTAATGATTTGTGCTGAATGGAATGAGCCAGAAATGCATAGTCCATACAGTAGCTGCTGACAGCCAGCCTCAAGCAAACTCCCAAATGATCATTAGCCAGGGTGGAATGGTAGTTGGGCTTAATGCTCTTCATGTGGGAAAAGGCTGATTCACTTAAATAAGTAGAGCCAAATAATGCAGTCAAGTAGAAAGTACATTTTCTCATGTTTGGATTCTTTCCCTCTGCAAGTAAGTTCCAGAACTCTTCATGTGCTCTGGATTTCAGCTGAATGTCGGCTTCTAGTTTCAAAATCTCTCTTTCCATATGAAAATGATATGGTTCTTTCTCTTACTTGGTCCAAACCCCCCCCCCACACACACACACACACTTTAACATCCTTTCTTACATTTAATAGAAAAAGAAAACTAAGATCTCAAAGTTGGCGATATCTTAGCTTATCAGTTGCAAAAAAAACTGTGCACTTAGCACAGTGGTTTGAACTTGTGTTTTACACCTAAGATTGCATCTGATAGGCTGCACTGTGTATCAATAAAGTGACAAGATTGATGATAGGCTTATGTCTATATTTTTTAATTCCTTGAGATATACCAACACTACCTTTGTGATCAAGCAGTAGATCACGATCGATGTATGGTATACCCCTGTCTTAGAGACTACCTGGGCTGTAACAATGGGGTTAAGCAGAACAATTGTGAGGATGATTGCTGGACTTGGAGGTATTTCATCCTATTTCACATAGGGCTGCTGTGAGTTGGAATTTATTTGAGGATGTATAGCAATAAATACTATAGCAACAGTTGGGATAAATGAATATGAGGAATTCTATTATAGTTGTGGAAAAGTATGGACTTTATAGAATTTCAAAATCAATTCCTTGACAATTTCATTATTGTAACTAGACAAAAGCTCTGTTTTTAGTGGTGATTATTATCACTTTGGTTCTTACCCATGGCGATCTATTCACTACACTGCCTGACCATGTGATCTGGTCCTACTGTGTCCATCATTCCAATACAACCAACAATATATGCCCTTCGACATTCTCACAACTATCACCAGGTTTGAATCCATTGTTGCAGTCATGGTGTCAATCAATCTTCTATTCTTTCTATTCTTCATTGCCCCTCAACTTTTGTGAGCTTAATATCTTTCTCCAGGGAATGTTCTTCTCTGACATGTCCAAAGTAAGTTAGACCCAGTTTCCTCATTCTTACCTCTAAAGAGCAATTCTTGTACTCATAGTAGTTGTGGTTCTCCTGATGTTCTTTTCTAGGACCACAATTCAAATGGATCAAATCTTCTTTTGTCTTCTTAATTGAATATCCAGCTTTCATATGTATATGAAGAAATTGAAAAACTATGGTTTGAGTCAAACAAACCTCTATCTTCCAAATAGCAATCCTCCATTTCAATACTCTACAGAGGTTTTGATTTTAAAGCACGCAGTTTTCCATTGTTCCATTCTAACAACTGCCTCTTGATCCATGTGCAAGTTCTATAGAAATACAATGAAGTGTTATGGAAATCCCATTTTTCTCAATGCTATTCATAGTTTACATTCACAGTATCTAAACAATTGAATGCTTTGCAATAGTCAGTGAAACACAAGTTAATATATTTCTGATATTCTTTGCTTTCAGCCACTTTATCCTTTGTTCCACATTGTCTTCTGAATCTGGTCTGAAATTCAGGCATACCCTTGAAAATATACTGCTACAACCAGTGTTGCATGGTCTTCACAAATTTTTAATTGCATGTTGTATCAATGATATTGTTCTATAGTTTGATTCTTTTGTTGGCCTCCCTTTCTTTGCATGGGTACAGACATGCATCTCTTCCAATCAGTTGACCAACTACCTGCCTTCCAATTCCCCTGGTATCGATGAGCGAGTGCTTCCAGTGCTTGTCAGCTTGTTGAAACATTTCAATTGGTATTTCATCAATTCTTCAAGCCTTATTTTTGGATAAAGTTTTAAGTGAAGCTTGGATTTCTTCCTTCAGTAGCACAGGTACTTGCTCTACCTCAAATGGTTGATTGTAGAGTAGTTATTTTTGCTAGAGTGTAATCTTTCCAACACTGTAATCTTTCCATCTTTTTTTAATGCTTCCTGCACCATTCCTTATTCTGTCCATAGAATCTTTCAGTGTTGCAACTTGAGACCTTTGATCTTTTTTTAGTTCATTCAAATTAAGTTGGCTGAGCATGTTTTTCCCTTTATTATGATTTTGCACATTTAATTAGAACTTTTGACATCTACTTTTTGAGCTGCCCTTTAAAATCTTCTGTTCATTTCTTTGACTCCAACATTTCTTCCCATTTGAATTAGCCACTGGGTGATAGAAAAAATTTCAGGGTGTCTGTTGACATGCATTATTTTTCCTTTCCATTCCTGTTTGCATTTTTAATAAACTTTTCTTTTCTTCTTCTAGGTGGTTCTTGATGTCCTCCCAACACTCAGTTTTGGTCCAAAAAGTCTTCATCTTCTGTCTTTAATGTCTAATATATCAAATCAGTTTTTTAGATGTTCTCAATCTTCAGGTGGGATAAACTCAAGGTTATATTTTGGATCTTGTGAACTTGCTTTAATTTTCTTAAGCTTTATTCTAAATTTGCATAGGAGCAATTGATAGTCTGCTCCAAAATCAACCACTGGCCTGATTACAGTTTCATCCTATCTTCCCAATGATATCATCCATTTGAATTCCATCTATTCTATCTGGAGAACTCAGGAAGTATAAAAGCCTTGTGCATTTGAAAAAAAATTGCTATAAACAAGACATTAGTTTCACTGAGCTCCATTGTTGATCTCCAGCTTTATTTCTCTTGCTAATTCCATATTTTCCAACTATTATTCCTTCCTTTTGCTTTCCAACTTTTGCATTCCAATTACCATAATCCATTATTAATATACTTTGATTGCATAGTTGGTCAATTTCTTTGTAAATTTGTGCTAGAATTCTTCAATTCCATCATCATTAACTTTCATGTTTGGAGCATAACCTTGAACAGTATTGATTGCTTATCTTGAAGGCAGATATCACAGTATATTATGTTTGATTTTGCAGTGTCCTCTTTGACAATGCATGCTGTTATTCCTCTTGATTTTGTTATTCCCAGCATAGTACATCATAGGATTTTCTAATTCAAAGTGGCCAATACTAGTCCATTTCAGGTCACTAATGCTTAGGAAATTATCTTTATATGTTCTGTTTCATTTTTGTCCACTGCCAGATTTCTTAGGTTTCTATTTTGCACATTCCAAGTTTCAGTTATTTGCTGCTCTTTGCAGCTATTTCTCCTTACTTTGAGACATACCTCATTAGCAAATGAAGATTCCTAAATCTCCACGTCTACAGACTTTACCTGACTCACCTTACCGCAGTCTGCTTCACTTGGAGAAATCAGCCCCACCTCCATCTCATTTTGAGTGCTTTTGGCCATGGGAGGATTAATCAGCCCTTTCCCAGTGTCTGACAAGGCTTTAAAGCCATTTGTAAGGTTTTCAGTGAATCCCTCCTCTGAAGTGGGGGTCAGAGCCCGTCTCTGTAATCTGTTCATCGTCTATGTAGAGTGCTCCAAGCTACATAAGTTTATGCGCTAGCATTTGTTTAGTATGGTGATTCTTCAGTTTCAGCAAATTTTCTTCCAGGACCTTGCATGAATACTGGTATATATGGATGCTCAATCTCTTATTTAAAATAGTATGGTATGCACATATGACCATCCACTTGTATACTTTACTTCAAATCACCTCTCAAATACTTACGCTACTCTAAACACTAAAAATGCTGTGCAAGTAGTTCTCCATGCGCTCTTCTAGATGGTGAGGGATAACTTTAACCACTTCTTTGCTTTCTCAGATTTTTTTGATTTGTGGTTTGTTGGATTTGTAGATGCAGAGAATACACAGGATCTCACTGGATAATGGAAACTTTGCATGATATTTACAGATATGTGGCACAATAGAAGTGCTCTTGGCCTCCTATTTGTTCATATAAAACTAGTGCATTTTATGATATTATGGCTTCTTTCACCAATTTCTTTCTTCATAAGAAATCAATGATTATGGTATATATAAACACATATTGATTTGTTTTTTTTAGCAATGACATTATATGATTTAAAATAACTTGACATGCCATTTATTGTATATTCCATTATTCATTATTTTGTATCATTGCTTATGCAGATCAGTGAATGTGTCCCTTTCCCATTTTATTTGTCTTTCTGAAGACAAAGACTGTTGTCAATCAGTTCTTTAAAAAAGTATTTTATCAAACCTTTTCAAGCATGTGGTTAAGGCTATGTCCTGTTTCACTCAAAATATTTATATTTAAATAATACAGTGACAGCATACTTATTAAAGTTTAGTTTTATTTCTACAATTGAGTTTCATGCATATTTTAATTTCAAGGTAAAAAAATGATACAAAGCAATAACCTTCATCATTAAAAGTGGTGACTTCTTGTAGCTATCTGAGCCTATCATTGGAATGTGAAGATGCACATCATATTATCTAAAAATGTTTTGCAAAAAAGAAAATTATGCCTTGAAACACTTATATTATCTTGTAAAGGCAATGTGCCATGTTTCATTTGAACTGAAATACCTTTTATACAAAGTTGCATTTCATAATATATAATAGCAGAGTTTTGGAATAAATGTAAACCTATATTATAGGTTAAAAAAGAATTGCCTTTTTCCAATGTATGTGTTATTTCTTTGTAGTATTTGGTTTGGCGTGTCTCCCGTTCTACTTTGATTTATACTCCATTCTTCTAATTTATATTTAAGGAAGGTTGGTAGACTTACGGTGAAATAGTAAGAAGTTCTCCCTGCCTTATTCACTCCTGCTAAATTTTTTACAGCCTTACAGAACATGATCTATGAACCATAATATTTCTCCAGTAAATGTGCTTCCAAAGGACAAATTCATGAAGAAAAAAATCACTGAAGTTTAATATTGTCTATGACAAAGAGTAACTCAATATCAACATATTTTCAAATTGCATGAGATTATCTTGTCCAAACTAAAGTCCCGAATAACATGATTCTCTGCAAGAACTCTATCAAGTTACTATATCCTTCATGATTATTTTTAAGAGCACACAATTTTCCGTGTAGGAAATTATCATTAATATGTACTATGTGCAATTGGGTACAACCAAGTGGTATAGTGGTTTCATGCTGGGCTGGGATAAGACTGAGCTTTCTGCTCCTGTACACAGTTACCGTGTCCAAAAACCAGAGTCGCTATTAGTCATCATTACTCAGTGGCAGGGAGTTTCGTTTGAAACGACGGAGTACAGGCGGTGTGCTGGTTGCGTGTCGGGCTGAAAACCACAGGCAGCTTCTCTGGAGAAAACTCACGTGTCTCACTTCTGTACGCAAGAGTAACCGTCTCAGAACCCCACAAGAAGCGTCATAGGCTGGGTATCAAACACGCCAGCTTCTCTAGGAAGGGACCGTGGGGCTGTTGGGTCGCCTAAAGGTCTCCAGCCTAAGAAATCCCGAGGAGCAGTTTTATTCATCCCTTTGTGGCTTGTATGAGCTCTAGTGTCGCTGCCTGCTAAGGTGCCAGGTGGGCAGTTTAAACCCCCAGGCACTATGCTGATTCTCTCGGCTTCTGTAGGAAATGACAGCCTCAGAAACTTAGGGGCACTCTCAGTGAAAATGGACTCTGTTGTTGGGGAGTCCTGGGTGTGATTAAGAAACAGAATAGTTTACTTTGGTTTCTTGACTTTAGGATTCATATGGCTTTCTGAATCAATTTAATGTAAATTTCTTCATTCCACCATATTGTATTCTTTTAATGCTATCGTATTTGGTGGCTCCTGAGTTCTAATAGTCATGCTAGGGATGTTATTTTCTGCTTCTCTAAGTTCAGTATCAAAGAACTCAATATAAATTGGAATTGTTTCAAAAGAGACCTGTCAAAATTATTATGACCAAAGAAAATTAGTCTGCTTCATGCAGAAAGTACTCAGTGACAAATCTCAGAAGTCAAAGGATTAGCTTTGAGATTCTAAAAATAACGCACTGCTTTCAAATTGATCATTCAATTCGCTAACCAGAATCTTGCTTTTGCTTGTTATAAACTGTCCTTTGACTCCATTTTCTATACAAACAGCTGATTAGCAATAATGGCTGATTTTTAGGACTATAAACTGATATATGTTTTAATAAAATTAGAGATACCTAATGTAAGGAAAACACATAAAAATACTGTATTTCACGAATTCAGTTTAACCTGTATGTCAACTAAGATTTAAACTACTACTGATGTGTCCACCATTATTTCCCTTTTCAAGATGAATCTATCACCTTTTTTTCCTTTCAAGAAACAGGGGTGGGTTTGCAATACCTAAGTGGTAATCTTTTATTTAACATTTGTATATATGACACATATGCCCTTTTCTGTTAGTCTGGGACTATTAGTTCAATATTTTACTGGAGGAAAGCAATCAAATGGTAAGAGTGAAACCTTTTTATCCATATCAGCTAACTTTTAAGTCATATCTACAAAAGACTAAGATACTTAATTTTTAAGATACTTATTTTAAAAGACTAAGATGAGACAAATATTTCCTATACCTCAAATTTACCTTCAATTGTTTAATGGACCAAATAGCTTTAAGATTGTTTTCATCAGAATGACCAATTTCTGCAAAAATGATAATGAATTTGCTTGCAAAATTAAATAATTCATTATGTGCAAACATAAGATTTCTGAATTAAAGGAAATTTGTGTTTTCTCTAGTATATGTAGTGCTTACCTAGTAAATTGCTAACCACAAGGTGTTCAGTTTAAAACCGCCAGCTTCTTTGAGGTACAAAGAAGAGACTTTGTACTCTGTAAAATGTTACAGTCTCAGAAACCCACACATGCAGTTCTCACTGGATCTGCATGTTCACTCTGTGTCAGACTTGATTGATGAAAGTGGGTTTGGTTTGGTTTACACTGCATAAAGAAGACTGAAGAAGAATCAATGCCTTTGACTTATCAGGGGGTGATCAGGCCTCTGATCTATTCACAGCAAGGGTTCAATAGGCAGCTGTGCAGTGATAATTATTATTTACTATAATAACGATATAGAGATCATGACAGAGAAAAAAAGTAACAATAAGAGTCAGACATACTTAACATCAGGGTAGCATGTGCACCCCTGCCCCATATGGTGGCCCGCGTGGAGATGGAGAGAGATGGAGGATGAACATTATTTTTCCCCGTTTAAGTAGCCTAACAGGGGACACATAATTTCTCTAGTCACTGGTTAGGACATCCCGGGCGCGGGATTAAGGGCTATAAGATGATAATGACTTAGAGATGACTCATGACTAAGAGGAGAGGAATGTGATAGGAAGGACTTCAGACTTCCTGGGATAGGTGAACAGGTCTATATTGTTTAGGGGTCATTGACAATGACTCTTGAATCCCATCCATGGGCCTCGAGGGAAGCAGATCATTCTCCTAACTTGAGTCATGCAAAGCCCTCAGATAACTGGGGGCATCCGGGAGATCAGCTATCTTAGCCTCATCGTGAGCTAGACAAAGACCTCATAAAACTGGGAGTTTTGGTGAGAATGGCTAGCACACTAAATGTTGGTAAATTGCTTGCTTAATATTTGAGAGTATAATAATGGTGGGCAAGTTTTGTCTTCATCCCACATAGACTGATGGTGCTTGTGAAGAATATTGAAAGTTCATGGAATAAAAAGAGAACTGATAGCTGTCTTGGAAGAAGCAGAGTCAGAAGACTCCTCTGTAGTGAGAATCGCAATGGTTGGTCTCACATGCTTTAGAGGTGTTGTCTCCCAGTAATGACAAGACACTGGAAAAGGATGGCACATGGGGTATAGTAGAAGGGGAATGAAAGAGGAAGACCCTCAACAAAACAGCTTGACACAGGAACTGCAACCATTCATTCTAACACAAAGGAAACTTCGTGAGGAGTTTTTCCCTTCCGTTTCCATAAGTGGGAACCAACCCAATGGCCCCTTACTGCAACAATAACTTGTCGTCCATATAAAAGGCAAACTGACCTTTAGAATTTGGCCAAATCTCTATCATAAGAAAGCTCTTTGCTATTTAGTTCTGGATTTCTAAATTGATTTGATTCTATTCACTCCCAATACTCATGATACATAAGATTTCTTTCTAAAGATAATACAAGTAAAATTTTAAAAGCATTATTTATAATAGAATTAAATATGAATATAGAATGAATAATGTTCTATTTTAAAGAGGCAATAAGCATGGGGGAAATAGCAATATAAAAATAATGTTGGTGATAATGAGGTGTTGATGGGATCGCATATCAGGCATCAAAGACCCAGAACCAAAAAAACATGTCAATGGGTGGGGTGGGGGGAGTGTGGAGTGGAAATCCAAAGCCCATCTGTAGGTAATGGACATCCCCTTATAGAAAGGTTGCCGGAAGGAGATGAGCCAGACAGGGCTGAGATGAGATGTACAACTTTCCTCTGTTTTTTTTTTAATGCTTCCTGCCCCACCCCTCCCATCATGATCCCAGTTCTACCTTACAAATCTAGTTAGAACAGAGGATGCACACTGGTACAGATAAGAGCTGGGAACTCAGGGAATCCAGGAGAGATAAACTTCTTAGGACCAATATTGAAAGTAGCTGTACCAGGAGGGTAAGAATACGGTGGGCGTGCAGACAGGGGACACTTATCACAGTGATCTACCTATATAACAGACAAGAGGCTAAAGAGGTACAGGTATGCCTATACCCATGTTAGTGCAAGGCATGCAAAAGTAATAATAAATAAATTACCAAAGGTTAATGAGGGAGGGAGGGGAAAATGAGCTGATATCAATGGCTGAAGTAGTAAAAAAATGTTTTGAAAATAATGATGGCAAAAAAAGTATAAATATACAAGTGTATGGACTGTGGTAAGAGTTAAACAAGCCCACACTAAAATGATTTATTATTTTTTAAAAAGTTGTTGTAAGAGGAAATATGCAAAGAAGTGTCTATCTCAACATAAACATAGTAAGCACTCAATAAATGTAACTGCTGTTATTCCTAAAATCATAATCATCATAATAATGATAATTCTGATGGTGAGCAAACAACCCCATAGACAGGGAAATAATGGAAACTAAAATGAAAAGTTAAGCTGATGTAGAGATGTTGGGGGTGTGGGAGTCAGAGCGATCTGGCTGAGAGGCCTTGCTAAAAGGAAGAAGAAGTGAGAATGTGATGGTGGAGTAGGAGAAAGGTAAAAGGGAACAGAGGAACTCTCTAGTAAGCCAAAGCTATGACTAGAGACAGAAACATAAGTGTGCACTTATGTAATTATGTCAGTTCAGAAAAATAGAGGTGCTGGCCTATGTACACATATTTATATGGCAATATACTGAGGAAGTGAATGAACTTTAGGTGTCTGCTCAAGCCCCACCTCCCCAAACACAAAAACACTTTGCTCCAACAACTTGATATTCTGTGATGCTCACCCTCTTGACATGACCACTGAAGACAAAATAGGTGCACAAGTCAATGTAGGGAAGAAAGCTGATGGCGCCCTGTTCTCAGAATATAGAGCATCTGAAGTCCTGAAATTATGAGATTAAGCAAATGTCCAAGGGACGAGTCAACCTGGTTGTAGTATAGCACCAATGGACCACACAAAATCCCTCAGGTTCCTTGAGGCTTACTCATCCCACACTACCAAGACCCCAGTCCTGCCTTTCAATTCTGGCTAGACCAGAGTATATACACTGGTACAGGTAAGAGCTCATGTCACATGGAATCCAGGTCAGACAAACCCCTAAGGAACAGAAAAGGGAGTCAAGATAGCAGGAGGATAAAGGGAAGGAAGGAAGGGAGGAGGGAGGAGGGAAGGAAGGAAGGAAGGAAGGAAGGAAGGAAGGAAGGAAGGAAGGAAGGAAGGAAGGGAAATGGAGCATAATGATCCATGAAGAACCATTCCCTCAGGGGGATGAACAACAGAAATGTGGGTGAAAGGAGACAGTGGAGTTGTAAGCTATGAAAACAATAATAAGTTAAAATTTATCCAGGGTCGCCATGGAGGATGGGAGGGAGGGAGGGGAAAAAGCTGAGCTGATACTAAGGGCTGAAATGGAAAGTAAATGTTTAGAAAATGTGATGGCAACATATATATACAAATGCACTTGACGTAATCAATGTGTCACATATTATAAGAACTGTAACAGCTGTCAATAAAATTATTTCATAAAATAAAACATTTTGAATGAAAAGATTTTAACTTGATTTATTAAATTTTAAAGCTCTGACTTTTATAAATGACATCATATGGTCTTTTCAATTTTGCTTTAGTTCAATTAGTGTCAGGTTTTTTGTTTGCTTGCTTGTTTGTTTTATTCATTCCAGTTTTATTATGGAATGCATATAACTCTGATCTATATCTATATATCTATATCTATATCCATTACTCTCAGAAATTCTGCCTCCTGTAGAAATATAGTAGTGCATATTCATGTTGGGATTTTACTAAATAAAAACATTTGTGTTTCTGCGTATGTGACAGAGTTAAGAGGAAACATAACTACTAGGACTTCAGTTCAAAACACATGGGCTTATTCAAAATAAAATATGTTTCACTCCTATTTGTGATCAGTGAGTGGGTGCAAACAAGTTCTCTCAGTAATACACTTTGTCTTGGAATCATTAAGGTGTTTTCTAAACAAAAACAAAAACAATGAAGATACTCACTTCTGAGAGCTGTTACAGAACCAATTAAATACAAGAGAAGAGCACTCCTAAAATAATGGTGAGAGTTTTTTTCTAGAGGTAGAGGAATTTTAAAGGGATCATTTTGGTAGATTTTCTTAGACACAGTAGGGTCAGAAGAGTCTAAAAGGAGTACATTTAAGAAAACAGAGGATGACCCTATGTCAAGAGAAAGCACAATGGCTCAGATCCATTAATTTGCATCAGGACAATTCACTAGTGCATTCTTGCAAGGTTGCAAAGATGTCCGAGGAAAATTTTGTTGGGAAATCTTACTTTATCCACCCTAAAGCTCTGATATTTCCTCTTCAGACTTAAGAAAACAAAATAAACATCTTTTTAAAAATTGTGGATTGAGTGAATATTTGCAGAGCAGTTTTCTATTCAATCTTAATTGCTTGTAATCCCCACTATGTAACTTCAATTATCTGGCTTTCTCCACGCATTCTCTGTGTCCATTTCCCCTCTCCTAACATTTCAGATTTACTTTTGGCTTCCAAAGCACAAAGAAGATTTAAAAATAATAGAATTTGAGTCCTTCAATGATTGTCAAACTGCTATTTTGATGTTATATAGGTAGAAAATAGCAGATTTTTTTTTAGGGAAAGTTAAGAGAAACACAGACACTAACCTCAGAAGTGTATTGGCCTAGATCTTTGATACATTGAGAAACAAAATATTCATTTCTAATATTTGTGCATATAAAGGTTATTTGCATAAGCTATAATTAAGATTAAACTATTCTCTTTTACGATAGAGAAGTGGAATATTTTAAATGTACAAGTTTAATCTCTTTATAAATTAACTATTGACATAAGAATTATTGTAAAATTGTATTATATGGGATTAGTTATGAGGCATCAAAAAAATAAAACTCAATATTCCATGTCTTCCTTCAAGGTGTGATTGCTGATGACAAATGTGTGCATAAGCTAATGCGGTGAAGAAAGCTGATGGTGCCCGGCTATCAAAAGATTTAGCATCTGCGGTCTTAAAGGCTTAAAAGTAAACAAGCGGCCATCTAGTTCAGATGCAATAAAGTCCTCATGGAAGAAACACACAGCCTGTGTGACTATGAAGTGTCAAAGCAATCAAGTATTGGGCATCAAAAAACTAGAAATTATGTCATTATAAATGAGGGGGATTACAGATTGGGGACCCAAAGCCCATCAGTAGGTGAAGTGGCATCGCCTTACAGAGGGGTCATAGGGAGGAGATGGACCAGTCAGGGTGCAGTATAACAACAATGAAATATGCAACTTTCCTCTAGTTCTCAAATGCTTCCTCCCTCCATTATCATGATCCCAATTCTACCTTACAAATCCAGTTAGATAAGGGAACGTGCACTGGAGCCAGAAACATGGGGAATTCAGGACAGATGATCTCTTCAGGACCAATGGGGAGAATGGTGGAGGAAAGGTGGTTCTGCTCCTTTTGGAGTAGAGCAATTGGAGGAACAATTGCAGGGATCTACATATATCCTCCTCCCCGGGGTATGGACAACAGGGAAGTAGGTGAAGGGACACATCGGACAGTGTATGATATGACAAAATAATGGTAATTTGTAAATTATTAGTGGTTCATGAGGGAAGGGCTATAGGGAGGAAAGGGAAATATGGGGAGCTAATATCAAGGGCCTAAGTAGATGGAGGGTATTTCTAGAATGATGATAGCAACAAATGTACAAATGTGGTCTGCATACAATGGATGGATATATTGATATATATTAAATCAATAAAATAATTAAAAAATGTATTATATATTAACATAAAGGGATGCCAATTAATATAATTTTTTCTGTATATATATATATATATATTGATAGTGCAGGCTTTTGGAGGGGTGGCAAGAAAAGAGAATTTGTATTTCAAGGCATTGATGAAAGCTTGTATGTACCAGTGATTGTGAACTAGGTAGCACGTCAACACTGTCCAGAGAAGTTTATTGGGTGTGGATGCTAGGACTCTTCTGTCTCAAGCTGCCGAGAACTCTGTCAGACCACAAATTGAAGGAACAGATAACTAGTGATACTGCCTTATAACTCTCACAGGCTGTGGGGCTCCTACCCAATTTTTAATTAGAATTATGACTAAATTATTCATTGTCTCTCAAGTCGCCCTGAGGAGACAAAGTAGTTAAAAGTTTCATAAGGTAAGAAAGGGATTTGCTACTGAAAATATTGGGGGAAATATGGTGGCAGCCTGTAACATTTTCTGAGTCCCATTTACTAAAATCTATTATTTTGATGTCACTGTTCCTAAATATTCAAGGACTATTATAGCACATTGGAATAGAGAGTAATTATAAGTCCATGGATATTAGTCTCAAGTTCCCCTGTTAGTATCTATAGATTTATTATCTTCTTGCTTAGTAACAATGCTTACCTTTTGTTACCTTGGTTCTGGTCTCGTGTATTGAAGTGTGTCTCTACACAGGCTATCCACATTTTTATAACCTTTAAATAAGAAATTCACTAATTTTTCTAGCTGGTGGAACTATTTTTGGTTTAGATATTTTGGTATTCTTGTAATAAGATAGGGAAGTTATTTTCTAACCCCTTAAATGGTAGCTTAGAAATAATTAAATTGACCTATTTGCAGAAATTTCAATAATTTACTAAAGTGGGAAATAACCCTAAGGTTTAAGAATTGCTATAGAACTTGACAATGGTTTCACTGCTACTTCCACCTTAGCAACTTTCTTTCCAAATGCTTCCTGAAGGTGGCTTATATTACATAGGCCCCTTGAAACTGGTCGTCTCTTTTAAAATCTGCTTCCCTTTTTCTAGATAATAAGTCCCATCCACCTTTAATTTAGGGTTACTGTTCTTATTATAAAATTTATTGAATGCATATATGTGTTTGTTCTAAAACCTTTAACAATCTAAGTTCCTCTCAGTGGGGTTCTTTGATAATGGACTCATTTACTTTTCTTTAAATTGAATCATTCTTATTAAGAAAATGTCTCTGCAATTATTTTATAGCACCATCATTTCTTCTACAAAAATAGTTCTGGCAGGTGAAAGGAAATTTCCTATTTTTAAAAGTTTGTACTAAAATTATGATTGCAATTCATTTCCATTTTATTTTATACAATGCAAGGAACTTCACATAGCATCTCTTTTTTTCAAAAATAGGTCTTTATATGCTCTATCTAATCTGATTTTAAAAAATGAACCATAGCAGTGCTTGTTGTTCCAATGATTCTTTGGTGCTAATGGGGGGGATGCTTCTTAAAATGTAATACAAAATAATAGTGTAATAGAATTGAGAACATACAATGTATTGCAATTTGGATTGCATCCCTTAGTACCATTATCTGGATCGTATGTCAAGTCCTGAAATTTTTAAACATTAGCCAATTTTATGTTAGACAGAACTTTGTATATTCCAAAAAATTTCCATGCATTTTTCAACAGTTTGTTCATTGATCTCTGAAATATTGCTCATCATGACTTTAGTTTTACTTCATTTCTTTTGTTTTGGGAATATCCAGCATTTTCCCTCCATTTTGTTTTCTTCAGATCTTTGCATACTTTTCTATAGTACTGTGTGTATTCTTGGGACTTCCTTTACATATTTTATTTAGTTCTATTAATTCATATTTTTCTCCTTTTTTCTAGTTAGTCTCTGTCCAAAAGCATGTTTAAAAATCTCTTTTAACA
Source organism: Nesogale talazaci (assembly GCA_004026705.1). Classification (NCBI taxonomy): domain Eukaryota; kingdom Metazoa; phylum Chordata; class Mammalia; order Afrosoricida; family Tenrecidae; genus Nesogale; species Nesogale talazaci. The sequence continues at coordinate 95,499 of PVJH01005478.1, forward strand.
TGCTTCAAAATTTTTTTTCTTTCATGTCTTTCTAATGACTTTTGATTTTTTTCCTGTGTGATGTCTCTGATGGCATCCATGACTTGACTGGTCTTCATTCACTAGTGTTACATAGATCAAGTTTATTTTTCAGGTGTTTTTGTAATTCATTTAGAATGCAAAAGACTCAAGGTTGTGATTTTTGCTATCATCGATTTGCTTTATTTTTTGTCGTCAGCTTTAACTTGAATTTATATGAGATTGATGGTCAATTCCATAGTCTATCATTGATTTTCTTATGCTTTATGATATTTAAGTCCCCCATTGACTTTTTCTGTAGATGAAATTTATGTGATTAGCATGTCTTCTTTGAGGCAATTCCACATATATATTTTCAAGTACAGTGAAAATTGTATTTCCAAAGAATATATCTTTAATTTGGAAATTTCCATCATATGAGCTCTGCTATTGTTTCTATATTCTAAACCAAGGCTGTCAAGCTCAATTAACATGAGCAACTTTCATTTTGTGATTTTACACCTCTTCAGAAGTTAAAGGGCAAACAAGGGGATTGTGTGTTCAGTATTGTCTTGATGTTCCCTATGGGATATTTTCTTCATAATGATATTTTTTCTATCTTCATTTTATTTCAGAGCATTGTGAGCCACAAAAAATTACCCCAGGGGTCTTATGTGGCCCACAGGCTGCCAGTCTGACATCCTTGTTCTAGACTGTGGTGGTCATGTGCTTATGGTAATATCATGTTTGAGATATAGGGGTGGAGTCTAGCTTGTTAATCTGGAGGTAGTCATTGAGTAGCCTATGAGGCTCCGTGTGGGCATGGCTTTCTCCTGAGACTTCTGGGAAATCTCGTGATATTTCCCATATGGAGATGAGAAGCTACCTCCCAGTTGTTGGGAGTTAGTCTCAGATGATGTATCAGGGACAAGATAAGATGGCAGCATCTGAGGAGCTGAAGGAGCTGGAGGAGAAGCCATACGGCCTTACCCTGAAAGAACCAGACCTCTGAAGCTGGCGAAGCCATGTGGAGAGTCCTGCCAGTGCTAAGTTGCCTCTACCATGACTGGATGCTGTTGATGAACCCTGAGCCCTGGAAACAAGGAGCCATGAGGAGAACCCTGCCAGTGCTGGGACTCTGCACCCACTGGTCTGTGAACTTGTGAGTCGAAAGGAGACACTATAGACTGGTATCAGACATATGAGCTAATATCAGACTTGTGACTTTGAACTGGACTGGGTTGAGATGCTTTCTTAATGTCCTATTCCTCTTATATATAAACCATACCCTTATATCCATATGTGTGTCTATGAATTTGTTTCTCTAGTTTACCTGGACTAACACATAGACCATATTTTCCAACTGTCTATCTTTCTTGTTTCTATCTTTCAATCTCTCATCTTCTGTAGTTATGATTGTATCTTGATTACATGTTTTATAATTTTAAAAATAAAGAATTTGTTACAACTTCAATTTTCTATTTTTTTTAGTGAATCATTTATTGGGGGCTCATACAACTCCCGTTATGATCCATACATATATCAATTGTATGCAGGCTACATTTGCACACTTGTTGCCATCATCACTCTCAAAACATCATTCCAGTAAAAAAAAGGGGTAGGAGAGGGGGTAAGAGGAGCTTATACCAAGGACTCAAGTGGGAAATATTTGGAAATGAATATGGCATCATGTGTACAATTATGCTTGATACAAATGATGTATTGAATGTTATAAGATATATAAGAGCTCCCAATAAAATCACTGGGAAAAACAACTAACAACAACAACAACAAAAAAAACCTTTAGTTTTCTCAATTTTGGCACTGATATTGGGTGTCATATACTTTGAATATTGTTGATATTAGTTTGTCTTACTTGTACCCATATGCATGTTAATTTACCACTGACAATAATTTATTTCCATTTTGGTCTTGAAATTGTTTTTTAGTGATGAATATGACATCTGTGGTACTTGCTTTGTCTTTCTCTGTTTAGAGACCATATCGTTGTCTTATTCAAAGTGACTAATGCCCATCCATTTCAGCCCAGCCATACCTAGGACATTGATCTTTATGGATACTTTTTAATTTTTGACATTTTCCAATTCATATATATATATGTGTGTGTGTGTGTGTGTGTGTGTCTGTGTGTGTGTATCCAAATACTAATGGATGCTTGCAGCTATTTTTTTTCTCACTTTGAGTTAACCCTCCCTCATAAAGAAAAGTAGATCCTGAAAGTTTTCTCCGCTGAGGTCCTTCCTTGAAGTACCTCTATGTTAAAAAGTCAGCTTGAACCACTTGTATTTTGAGAGTCTTCCAACCTGAGGGTCTTGCCTTCTGACTCTGTAGTAGGCTGGATCGTGGTACCTACCTTTCCTTAGATGTTAATGATTAATTTTAAATAAGTATACCACTTCTTCTTTATCCCTTGTCTGTGTTAACTTAATCTGGAAGCTTTGTTAAAATCTACCCAAAATGGATGACCATTTTTTATGCATACGAAGCACTAGTGGTAAAGCCCCCAGCATTTCAATAACACAAAATCTATAGTAGAAATGCAAACTAGGAGGCCAATGGAAATTTAAAAATATAAAGTAAAAACAAACTAATTCCCTCTCCAATTTATCTCTGTCAAGTCACTCCTAACCTCCAGGACAAGGTATAACTTCTCCTGTGTGTGTCCTATACTGAAACTCTTAAAAGAAGTAGAAGACCCTTTCTTTCTTCTACCAAATAGCTGGCAGTTTTGAACTTCAGACCTTGCAAGTAGGCAGCCTAATGCAGAGCTCTGGCTGTCTGGTAGGTCATGAACTGGGCTGCTAGCTATATGATTAGCAATTTGAAACTACCAGCCATTTTTCATGAGGATGAGAATTTCTATTCCTTGTAAAGTATTTTAACATATAGGAGCCAAACAAAGCCCAGGGTTCTCATTGACTGAGAGAAGTCACAAAAAGGAGAGATAAATTTTGGTATTTCTTGAAGAACTTATAAAATTAAGATTACAGTTTAGAAGCAAATTTTAAAAGTCTGATAAATAAATTCCTTTCCTAACTGAGCTGTAACCTCAAAAACCCATGACTTAAAAGAGAGTGTGACTTGGAACTATTGAGTCCTTATATGGATTCAATATAGAATTTTTTAAAAAATAGAATTCTTATAAATCACCTCAGTTCTTGAATTACGTTACAGTGTTACTGGAATACTACTGGTCCTGTACTGTACTGGTCAGCATATGAGAAAGCACTTAAAAAATGAGGGAACATAAGAGAAAAGAGACTGCCTTACTTAAAAGGAAAAAAATACCATTCACATACCATTCATTAATGTGGGATAAAGATTTATTACACAATAGAATGATAGCAAATCATGTCATTATGGGGTTGCCTCTTGCAGGTTGAGGAAAGAAAACCTATGAAAACAATCTTCCACATCATAGAGAAATATAAGAAACCATTCTTGGCCCAGGATCTCATTTTAATATCATTAAAGCCCTGCCCTTTTTAGGGTCAAGCAGGGATTGTTATCCTCAATAAAAACCCACAGAAAATACAAGACAGAGTTTGGATGTGAAAGTGAAGAAAAGAATCATTACTGAGAAATTCCTCGCACTTGGAAGACTAAGACTAAAGTAAGATAACAGATAAATCGCCCTGACCTCTCAGGACTAGCAGACTCTAATACTGATGAAAGAAAGGGCAAATTACAAAGAGGCTCTCTCACATAAGGAAGACTGAAAGTTGAAACAGAGACATTGAGGGGAAATAAAGACCAAAACAAAACCACACACGTCTCCTGCCATCCTAAGCATCTGGTAATTTATGATTATTGTGTATACTCATGAGCCAAGTATTTCCAGCACATTTTAATGCATTTTTTGTGGTAAAATCTAGTACTTCAGACTGTTATTCCATTTGGCTTATACTCACATATATACGGTAAATTGAAACAATAAAGCAACACAAATTCAGAATCAGTTCAAGCTGTTCAGATTTACTTAACCCCAAATGCAATAGCCTAGTAAGATGAAAGACAAGCCAATTCCCAGGTTTCCATTCAGAAAGAAAGGACCTTTGCTGGTGTCATGGTTGCACATTGGGCTCCTTACCTCAAGGTATACAATAGGAAACCACTAGTTGCTGCTTGGGAGACATAAGTGGCTAAAGAATTACATTTTCAGAAAACTACAGTGGTATCCTGTGGGATCACTATGAGTTGGACCCACTTCCGTGACTTTGAATATAAGTACACATTTGACTATTGAGCCCTGGTGGCAGATGCCTTTGTGTTATGCCTTGAGCTGCTAATCAAAAGTTCAATTTGTGCATCAGGCATGAAGAGTTAAGAACCAAGGAGACATCTACTCCTACACTCTCCAGGTTCCAGCTCTGCCCAGGTGAGCACATTCATGAAGGCAATGCTTTATGGACTAGGATGCTGAATTAATTGTGTTCTACTCTTATAATTAATAACAAGTAAAATTAAGGATTGTTATATGTTTGCTATGTGTATATAGTGAATAAACCAAGAATTTGACAATATCAAAGATCAAGTAAGGCTTATAAAATATGCTCAAGCACAAAAACAATTGTGATGATGGCCCAAGATTTAGCAATGTTTGTTATATTGCACAAGGGGGATTGATAGGCCAGAATCGACCTGATGGTTCCTAAAGTCACGTGAGTGGGAAAGGACTTCTGGCAGTGTGTATACAATGGCTGACATTCTTATTATTTTCTAAGTTGAGCACAAAAACAAATACTAACTGACTTTTAAATGACAAAGGAATGGAAAAAAAACTCAGGTAACTGAATTAGAGTTATTCATCAGGGAATTCAATACTATTTTGATTAATTACTACTTAGATTAGTCTCTAATAGAATAAATTGACATTATGAACATACGTGGAATTTCAGATGAGAAATGTGTTTCTAAGGGGGAATAAAATGAAAATAAATTCTAGGGAGTAGATAAAACAGAACATGGTAGCCAGGATGAAGTCTTCAATTCTTATCCATAGACTTAATGTAACCAATAATGAGCCAGTGAGTTTGAAGGTGTTTATGATTGTTGCAAACTATACAATCCCCTTTAATGTTAGCTAATTTGTGCATATTATGTGCAGCACAGAGTATATATCTATAGTGAGTTACATGTCTGTATTATATATGCATAAATAAGATAATTAAAAAGAAATTAATAAAGCTAAAAAAGGAAAAATGCATACACACAGAGAGAACAGAATCCTTGAAAGCATTGGTGCAATATAAAATAACCCTATGTCATTGGTATTTCAAATGTTAGCAGGGTCACATTGAACAGGTTTCAAAGAATCCTACCTTCCTACTCAGAACAGATAACAAGGAAGAAACTGATCGTCTACTTCAGGGGAAGTAGAAACTGCTGTAAACCAGATGCATAACCTGGAAATGTGGTCAGATACAAAGGCCTAATGAACACAAGCACAGCCTTATTGGAGATAATGCCTGTGGAGAGACCTTTGAGCCCGGGAAAGACCTGGAATGTGACTGAGGAGAAGTTGTGCTCCACTCTATCATGCATCGTAAAGTCATTATGGTTTGGTACAGAGGTGATGACCCTTACCAAGAGCAAGAGGCACTATGCACGTATAAAGTTGGCGCTTCCATTTTCCAAATCATCTCTCAAAAAGTTCTGAGCTCCTTATTAAAAAGCATATCAGAGTAGCAATTTTGGCACCCTCTAGACACTCAAATCATATTTCTTTGTGATGCTTCTTGGGTTTGAGCTACAAAAAAAACCTCAAAAAGCAAAATTCAATGTGTAATGTGGGGGAGATAAGGTTTCCCAAGAAGTTATTTTAAGAAAATCCTTGTTAGTCTTGAAGCATGAGCTGGTACATTGTTGAAAATGTTCAGGGGAAATTTTCTGGCCTTTTCTTCCCAATACAATTTTCAATTTTCTTAACACCTCTCTCACATGAGCCCAGATAGCCATCTTGTGACCTTCAAAGATAGATAAGAGTAAGCCTTGGGAATAATAGAGCCCGCCAAATCACCGTAACTGTTTGAGCTGACTTCTTTGCCTCAAGTTTACTTGTTCACTACATTCCCTCTGAAACACATACTGTTACTGGACTTAAAGAAGAAAAAAAAAGACACCCCAACTCTATGAAGACAGTGTGCCGCAGAGAGAACTTACCTGCATCCGTTCTGTCATCTCAGATAATACAGTGGTTGCATATGCATGTTCACAGTATTTAGTTTGCAGTAGACCTAGGCATGAGTGATCTGGAACCCTCCTAGCACTGAGATTTCACTTACACACATACACAGTCTCCCCAAAATATACAAATGGGTAGCACATTTGAATCCATTGTGATCCAAGATTGTAAATCTTTATAAAAACAGACAGGCACATTTTTCTCCAGCCAGAAGCATGTGGGTTTGAAAGTGGACCTGTGATTAGTCACCCAATGCCAATCCCACAGTCCACCAGGGTTCCTAGATACATCTATAAAGGGGCGCCAAAAATTCATTTGAAATATTCTTTTACCTTTTAATTCCATATGAAGCCTCCTCATATGTGTGAATATATATGTATATATGTGTGTATATGTATTTTCCTGTGGAAATAATTCAGCTTATATGTGATGCTATTATTTTCCTTGTTTTCTGTTGTTAAATTATTTCCTTGCTTTTCTGTTGCTAAATTACTTATCTAGAATCAAAAAAGGCTGTTATTCTAATTTTGGTGTTGTTGGAGAGACGTGAGGGAAAAAGTTTAGTTTAGCCATTGGGAACCTCTAATTAGTTATAAGCAAATATTGTCTAGGAAGAGAAAATTGAGTAACCCTTTTAGTCACCACAAAGTCTGTGGCCTCTTGCAGCCTCTCAACAGTGTCAGTGGAATGAAAATGCAGCCAGGTACAGAACAGGGAATGCAGAACTGAGCTTCTGTAGAATTTTGCTTATAGACTATTTGAATCTTCAATTAAATTTTATGTTAGATATATTATCCTTCTTTTGATTTTTTTCAAGCTTTAAAAGTTATTTCTGGCCTGAGCCCCAGTGGCGTAAGTGGTTGAGTGCAGAACTGCAGCCCATGGGCTTGGCGGTTCAAATCCAGCAGCAGCTGGGTAGTGCCCAAGACCACCAGAGGCAGTAATGGCCACAAAAAAAAAAAGTTATTTCTAAAGTATTCTTATCTGATGGTCAACATTAAGACTGACAGTAGGCGTGTTTTGGCTACTGTGCTCTGGGTTACTGATCTCTGCTGACATGCCTGAGGAAGGAAACTGCATTAGTAGTCATCCTCCTTCCCTGATATACTGAGTCATATGCTCCTCTCTCATTTCTTCACTTGCCAGCCCCTCTTTCCCTAAAAATATCAAGACTAGGGAAAGCTTGTCAAATGAGGAGATCAACTTTTACATCTTTTGCATATAGAAATTAGGTTAGAAATTTAATTGTGCTTAACTCCATTCTGAAAAGTTAACCTAATGAAAAATGGCAATTTAGCTTTGCTTTCCCCTCTCCCTTTTATATTTAGAATACATTATATAGAATAAAATGTCCAAAAACTCAACATGTATTAATGTATGTATTATTGTTATTGGATCTGTTATAAAATGTATTTTAAATATGTAAGAAGAAATGAAAATGAAAAAATGACTTAAATTTTAAAACAACAATTTAAATTATTTCATTTAGTTTTATTCAATGCAGAAAATGTTACTCAAATAATGAAGAACTCAAGAGGAACAAATTGACTGTTACACACAAGATTTGAAATACAAAAATATTTTTGATGCTTTTTATATATGTCTGGGCTATGATTTGCATGTATCTTGCAGGGATTGGTAAAGAGACATGCAAATGAGGCAAGTTATAGCCTACTATGCAAATAAAGTGTTTGTGGTCTACCATACTGATTGTAGCCTCCTATCAACTAAAGTGTATGTGGTCTAAAGGGATTGGTCAGTAAAACCAGATGGGATTGGGCTGAGCCCCGGTGATGTAGTGGTTGACTGTGGGATTACGGCCCACTGACTTGGCAGTTCAAATCCAGCAGCAGCTCTCCAGGAGCAAGTCTGGGCCTCCCACTCCCACCAGAGGGCAGTGAGGCCAAACAAAAAAAATGGGATTGGTCAGTTTGTGGTGCTGGTGGCATTTCCATGTTTCAAAATACAGAAGGAGTTTGTATATTTAAGCAGCCAGTCCAACAGAGGTTTTTCAAATAGAAAGAAACTGGGAGAGAAGCCCCAGAGATGTCCTCTGACAAAGACCTGCCCAGGAGAGAGCGCTGCTTGGTGCTGGAAACTTTTGCTACAGACATCCTGTTGCTGAGTTATATTCTGTCCCTTAATAAATGACATATTTGTAAATATGACCTATGAGTTCTGTGTGGATATTGCCACAACTATCAGACCCAGAAAAGAAGTAGAGCGGGCCATGATGGTGGCCACTGACTTCCGGGCTGGTAAAAAGAATGCTGGAGAATGGAGGTACGCTTGACTTCCACATTGTAACTTTCACTGATCTAGAGTCACATTATTCCCTCCCAGAAGTTAGGCAGATTGAAACACTACGACTGTATTTAGCCCTACCATTTTTAAACTCTGTGAAAAATATACTAAGAAACTGTATTTATATATGTTATATCACTATTGTATATAGTTATATTTCTGAAAATATAATATCGTTTGTGCTGTGAAAGGAGGACAATACAGTGTGTAATAAGATACAGAAAAGACGGGTGTTAGGGCCGAGCCCCGGGGGCGTAGTGGTTGTGCGCGGGACTGCGGCCCACTGGGATGGAGATTCAACTCCAGCAGTGGGGCTGGGCCTCCTACTCCCACCACCAGAGAGCAGTGAAGCCCCCCCAAAAAAAGAAAAGACGGGTGTTGGGAAAAGTCACTGAATTTTACAGACATCTTCCTAATGTAGGTGACAACTGAATTAGCTTTAAACTCTGATCGATGGCAATACAACTTAAAATGAACCATGTTCTAGAACAGAGAACTAAAATATCAGGGTATATTTTAGGAACCAAAATAATGTCTTCCAAGATATATTTATAAGTATATTGGAGGAAATTAAATGTGAAGTTGTCAGAAAGTAGTTGGAAATGAAATACCTTTATGATAACTTGCAGTATGCTATATACCCTAAAGTTATTCCAGTTTCTTAAAAGATTTTTAAATTGTCTATATCATATAATGTTTAAAGTTCAAAAATTGTACAATGTGGAAGTTCGGTTAGAAGATATAGAAGAGAAACAGATGCTAGGGTGTGTTTATAGTAATTGAGATAAAAGGTATAAGACCTCTGAGGGTAGTTTTCTTATAATATGTTGGCTATAGTTAAGGAAATAAATCACAAATATTCAACTTTATAGGTATATTCCTAGAAATAAAGCTATTAACATGTAATTGGCAGGCATATCAGAAGATTTGATACTAGAATTATTAATTTGGAATATGTAGGCAGGTTATTGACTGCTGAAATAAAATTAGCTGAAGAAGTTATCCAAATGCCACACCCAATGTGAAAAGAACAGAATGCAGAGTAAAGGGACTGAAATCTGTTGACATTTGAGTGCAAACATCAGAGGTGTCTGCAAAGGAAATTGAAAAGAAATGTCCAAGACTTAGTCATTGATTCTGAAGTCCCTGTGTTCAATAATGTCAAATGTTCAAGCAAAATAAAAAAGAAAGTGCCTTTGCCTATAAGAACCTGAAAGTTATTTTTCAACTCATCTCTAGTAGTACAACTTTTATAAAGTTTTACCTTGGCCATATTATATACTCAGACTCTGTCCTAACAATCAAGGAAAGCTAACATTCATGATTCTGATAAGGAATCAGTGGAAATAGAATCTGGAAGCGTGAGCATTTTAAATATGGCATATATTACTATCCAATAATTCACAATACACAGGATATAAAACAGATAAAGAGGGGAAATGACACATTAAAATTATATGGTTAGAAGATCATAAACATGAGCCTTTAAATCCGCTCTCTGGAATTTATGTAAACCATAGTTAGCTTAATAATAATGACTCTCCCCTTCTTGCAATGAAATTGTTAAAATATAAGAAAACTCTTGGCTAAATAAAAGAAGAAGGAGAATGAAACACCCCAAGTGGTGAGAGACATCTCAACTTCCTGCCACTCATTCTTTGTTTAACAAATCACTTTCAAGTTAAATCCTTTGACTCATCCTTACTCTCATTTGCAGTTGGTCAGGTCAAGTTAGTTAAGTCAGCACTATCATATTCTTTAATTTTCCCCTTGCATCAAGTTGCAAGAAGGAGCAAAAAACTTTTATATCCCACTGTCTCTTAAATCTAAAGAACAGAAAATAAAATACAGCTGTATCTTAAGCAAAACTAGAAAAATCTGTCAAATCAAACACAGTTTGTGTTATCAGAAAGCAGAGCCAGGAGGGGCAAGCTTAAATGCAAACCTAAGTAGGAAGTGGAGCCAATAGGAAGTGATTGCATTTACTAAAAACAAAACAAAACAAAAACACGAAGGTATGACTCAGTAACTGACAACATATACCAAGGACTTTTGTGAGCTGATAGTAACTCCACGGCAGGAGGGCTGCTGTTTTGATTATCAAGCACTGAAAATCAGGGGCTGGTTTAATAGTGTATTCAAATAGTCTAAAATTTCAAGGATCAGTGTCATAGTCAGATGAGGTGCAAGAACTAATTCAAAATTCCAGACACCATAGTAATGCATGTATTAAGGATTTGAAGCAGAGATAATGGTTAATATGGCAGAGTGGAGGCTCTTCCTGCTCCGATGACCAGAATCTCGGTGGATACGTCAAGGTACCACAACCAAGATTGATCTTTCTATTTAGAGACTGAAAAAGTTCAGTAAAAATACCTACATATATGGACAAGATCTTCATATGCTAAAAGTATTGACAATGTAGCTTACTTAAATTATGTTAATGTGTTGCAATCAGATGCAGAAAATTTACAAGTTGTTATTTCGCATCTTATATTTGAATCTCAACAGAGAAGCAAGGATTGTGTGATATTAGAAGGAATTTTTCATTTGAAAAAATAATTCAAACAGAAAGAGAGAACTCAGGAAGTTTACAGAGTAATGTCATGGCAGTAAACTACTTGTTTCAACAAAAAAATACCGCACCTTATAATAAAGTGAAACAAACTCTCCAAAAAGCAACACTTAAGGTTTTCTGATCATAAATTTAATGGTCAGGATTCAGATTGCTTTAGAGAATCTAGCTATTGTTTGGAATAAGTTGATGATTCATTGCTCCGGAATTAGAAATGATTTTATACCCAAATTCACAGAGGCAAAAAGAAAGTGTTGTATTATCTATCTGACACCTCTTTTATGCTGCAGTAAAATTACAGATTTAAATAGAAGTTGCCATTATGTAGATGAAATTAACAAGAAAGAAAATTTGTGATATTTGCATTTTTAAATTATAATAAATTCCTTTGGAGATACGCAGTTATACATAATTTCCCAGAAGTTTTTTAACTTCATGCTTTGTCTTGCCCATGAAATTAAACATATTTTAGCTGAAATTATAGTTAGCTATCTTAACAGGAAATCCATAATTGTCAAGTTTTCAAATGGACACCAACATATTTGCATTTCTTTACAAATGAAATTAATCATTACCATATCAAGATAAATAGGCAAGAATATTGCTAACAATACGTTTTTATTAAACTTGCTTCATATTATAAAATATATCACTATATGTGAATTTATCTATTTTTATGTCTATTTGTTAAAATTTCTGAGATGCATAACCTGGCATATTTTAGTGCATTTTTTGAATGCTTAGTGACCCTAAGAAGAGATTCTCCAAACTAAATTCACTACCATGAATTTAGGTAAACATGCTCATAGCTTCAGGTACACATGCTCATAGCTTCGTGGGAGCATGGCTGCACATCCGTAAGAATGTTTCTTTTGCTGTGCAATGAGTTAAGTTTTTCCCTAGTAAGTTTTTCCCTAGTAAATCAGCAGTCTACAGAAACATAGACATTTTGCAAGGCTTGGTGATTACATACTGGAGAAAATTACTTATTTAATGACAATGAAACATTTAAGTTGAATAATCACAGAAGAGAAAATCATCTGATACACTTATTAATTTTCTCTTAAAAGAAATGTATTCTTTTGACATTATATAACAAAAGCATTATTTATTTTATATGTTCTCTGTATTCACATGTGGTATCTTATCAGTGGATTTTATGAAATAGTTCATTTCTAGGTTGTGAATTCCATAAGGTACATTTTAGGAGAAATATGCATAATAACTTGCAAATGAATGGCACAAGAATATATATTTAATAGCATGTAAATAGTGTTGGCGATGTTGACTATTACTGCCACTGAGAGTTTTTGATTCCTGGTGGCTCTGGGCACTACCAAAGAGAAAGAAGTTTTCTTTGTTGCAATTGCAACAGATTGGCTATCTGAGACTTTGAGTCTAAGTGTCCTTAGGTGGGTTAAAATGGTCAACGTTCAGGCTATCAGTTTGTGTCACTTAAAGACCTTTGTAAATATATTAGCACTAGGTATATTTTGCCTTTGTCTAAGGAATTTTCTTAATGTTGTAATATATATGGGGAAGAAAATATGTTACCTTTTACTTGCAAAATATATTAAAAGTAAAGAAAAAGGATAAAAATAAGCTAAAACAGATTCATTTCTTTTTGAGAAATTACATTTGACTGCATACATATTTTATATATCTACCCTAAGCTAGAGTGACATTAATCAAGCCCAAAGCCTCTGCCAAGAGATAGACCCCCAGTTACAGGAACCCTGGAAGGACAGAGTATAGCCACTCCACAGGTTTGCGAAGGTTGCAAATATTTATGGGAGTGGATCAACTCAGCTCCCTCCCAAAGACCTGATGGTGCATTTGAGCCATCACTCTTTAGGTTATCAGTACACATATTTAAACCTTTGCTCTTGCAGAGTGGCTTATGTTCCTGAATTTTGCTCTTCTGGAGTTCTTATGTTCCTGAATGTTTATTCAATAACAAAAACAGAATAAATGATTTACCACAGAGTAGGTGATAATTTTCTACATCTTATGTTATTTCATGGAAAATCTAAAGGTGATAACAGTGCTAACCATGTTATAGACAAGATGATGAATCTGGGTTGATAGGAAAAGTAAATGCAAGAAGGAGGTAACAGATTCTGATTAGAAACTGTTCAATGCATCACTTAATACAGCATTTAATTCACATTAAATTCCAGTACGGAACATTGATTATAGAATCAGAGATGGAATAAGATAGGATGGGTTTCAATAAAATAGAGGTTGACAGAAATATGAAATTAATATTCTACAGGTATAATAATTAAGGGTCTTTAGACGTGGGACTAACTAAATGTGAATGATAGAAAAACTGAAGAGTTTACTCAAATACCAAATACAGGAATTTGTTCCCCAGATGTAGTCATTCTCAAGAAGAAGACAGTCCAGAGCTGAGAGTTAGAAGTGGCAACTAAAGTCTAAGAGGAGGTCAGTGGCAGCGAGACAGCTAAGGTGCTCTGGAGCATAATCCAAATCGATCATTTGTTTGCACTTCTTTCCAGTCTCAACTTTCTTGTCATCTTCATTCTTAGGGTCCTACAAACTGACCCAGCAGTGACAAAGTTAGGTTCAAACACAGCAATTTGTCGGACGACTCAGCATCTGTCAGTGTTTTCTTCTCTTCTCCAAGGGTCACTATGAGTCAAACTAACTAGACTGCACACGTCAGTAACAGCAAACTCAATCTTCACTCCAATGTGAATAAGCTTAATTATGCCTGCAGGGCTAAATGTTTTTATTGATAGAATTTTGATTCTTCAGGTCAAGAGTTGCCTTCCCTCTGATCCATTTCTCAATCATGAACATGGGGTATATCAAGACAAATATTCTATACACTGCAATTCCCAAGCCATTTCCTCTAGTCTAGGAAGAATCTTTGAGCTACTATTTATACAGTACTCACACTCCTACAAATTCCTCTGCTTTCAGTCCTTGCTCCCACAACCCTCCATATTTTTAACCTCTGTGCTATCATTCTTCCAGTGGTGACAGAGATTTACAGATTTATACACAAGTATGAGGATTCTTAATGGTGTCAACAGGTTGTAAGTCAGGAAAGACATGCTCAGGAGCCATGTTCAATCAGAAGCGTTTCTTCTTTGCCATGCCTGCAGACAAGCCTCTCCCTGACCTCAGTCCTGTTCGACCAGACCTCTTACAATGTGGAACAATATTAAGAAATTCTTTGGGAGCTGCTAGTAGTGCCCCAAAGCTATTCTATTCTATCATAGGGCTCATCTTGAAGACATTCCTCTCCAGGTCTAGAGATCAGCAAACACAGTTCCCCTCAGGAAGTGCCGAGTCAGCCTTTCAAATACAACTCCCCCCCCCACCCACCCACCACTAGGCATTCAGCTTCAGTAGTTCTGTGGGCTGGGACACCCTGTACCCTGCTGTCATGCTCTGACTGCTGAGTCTTGTGTCATAGCTCTTTCCCAAATCAGCTTGCCTCAGTGCCCTGAGACATCAAGCTTCAGAGGATAGCCTTCATTCCTGACACCTTGCTTTTGCTCCTGCTTTAGAGAGAGAGACACATTTCATACTCAACAGGATGGTAATCGCAATTCACCCTGTGAACAAACGTTCACAACAAAATCACATAATTCAATTGATATGTGCCCTTACCTCCTTACCAAATCTCATTAGGAAAATTAAGGGAATCTGGTGAGAGATAGTGACTTCATGGGTTCCTCAGGACAGGCTGCACTTCTTATTCCTGTAAGTAATTCGTCTTGCAAACCTATGATGGGTTCTTCTGAGCCAGTAGACACCATAGTAGTCAGTTTGGTTTGGGTTTGGATAGAGAAACAAAGGCTATGGCTGGAAGACCCCTATTAAACAGCTCACTCCTTTGCACATAAGCTTTCCCCCGTTCTTTATTTCTGTTATCATCATCGACCCTTTTCTGCTGTCATGTAGCTTTTTCTTTTCTTCTGACTCCCATGTTTAAAAACAATCTTATTATGTAATTGGATTATTCTCCTGAAAAAAATTATCTTCATAATATCTTAGCCTTCTCAATTCCAGTGATCTTCTCTTATTCTTTATTCATTGATTCTTTTTTTTTGGGGGGGGCATCACTGTCCTCAGGTGGTGGGAGTAGGAGGCCTAGCCTTTGCTCCATGGAGCTGGAATCGAACCTCCATCCCAGTGGGCCGCAGTCCCGCGCACAACCACTTTGCCACCGGGGCTCAGCCCTATTCATTGATTCTTATACTGAACTATGGACTATATACTTCTCAAGAATGATTCTATACATGAGACCATAATTCCTGTATTTGGTATTTGAGTAAATTATTCTGTTTTCTTATCATTGTCACTCAGTTAATCCCACTTCTAAATGTCTTGATTTATTGTGCCTCTAGAGTATTAATTTCTTAGTTTCTTTTATCAACTTTTATTTTCTTGAAACTCATCCTACTTTTGATATTGTAATATATCTTTAGTAGTGGAATTCAATATGGATTAAATGATATATTGGGCTATACATTGAGTGATTTATAATCAGAATCTGTTATCAATTTCTTACTCTTTTCCTATCAATCCATATTCATTATCTTATTTATAATATGATTAATGTTCTTATCACCTTTAGATTTTCCACTAAATAACAAGATATAGCAACATATTCTGCAATAAATGGTTTATTATATTTATTATTATTGTTAAAAGGAAAATTCAGGACTGTAAGCCACTTTGGAAGAACAAAAGGCTAAATATTTGTCAGATCACTTAAAAGTTGATGGTTCAAATGTACCGTATGCTTTGTGCTTTGTGGGAGAAAGTTAACGTGATCCACTTCCACAGATACTGACTCAGAAGCCAAAGGTCAGATGTGCTTCCCTGCTCCAACCTGTTTCCCCTAGCTCGATGCCAAATGTTCCTCCTATTACACTCTACTTTTTTGCTGGATTGGATAATTACTTAAGTCTAGCTACATAAAACTCATAGACAATATTCATGATTATGACTTTCATTAACAGGTTGCAAAGATCAAAATGAGAAAATCTTGAGGATGCAGTCAGTTTGTCTTTATACTTCTTAATCAGGCTGATGGGCTTCTCGGCAATGGGTCCCTTGGCATCTG
>PVJH01005479.1:0-111598 GCA_004026705.1 Nesogale talazaci
CAGAAAGATCACAAGCCAGTGGGTAAAAAGTCTAGTGTCAGTCGAGTGTCTCCAAGACAGTGAGAGTATCGCCTGCTTCCAAGAAGGAAGTACCAGATTTCCCAAAATTCTCAGACATGCCCACACAGAGGTCTCAATGGCTATCTCCAGATTGACACACTAGACTCCACCCCTACACTCTTAATCCTCAAATTGACACGAGATTAGGGGACTGCTACACATGGTAAACAATATTAATGTCAACAAAATATACATGGGAAAGTATGCTGATGTACCAAATATATAACCACAATTGAAATCTAAATAAAAAAGAGTTTAACATTTCAATCATTACAGGCAAGGGAAAAAGAAAATGTGTCATTTGGGGCCCTCCATCTGCATTCATAGGTTTGCTCCACAGACAATATCAGCTGGAAAAAGAGCACTTTCAAAGTTGAGTTACTAGATTCAAGCCTTGATGTACACCCTAATTAACTATAGAAGTGCTCTTAAAGAACCTACTTTGGCTTTGACTTTCCCATTGAATGATCAGATCCAATCAGCCACTCTGTTAGTGAAAATGGAGAGTGCTTGTCTTTGAGAATGATAAATAACTGATTGCAGAGGGACCATACAGCATTCCACTGTAGAAAGTATTTTATATTTGACCTTCCAACTAGATAATTTTAATGAATTGATAATGGTTTTTCTTTGTCCTATTACAAACTTCCAGCTCAAACTTCCCTCGAGAAAATCAATCACCCTGGAATCTTGCTACCTCTCAACTAAGCCCATGGTATCAGATTCATGAGAAAATAACTGCCTAGTGTTCAAATTAAGTCCATTTGGTGGAAAGCTGAAGGATCACCCACCTGTGTGAATTATAAGCATGAATGCTTTCTGTTAAATGGACTTTGGTTTATTTGACATGTCTCCTGAATATCAATGCTGGGAGAATAAAAGTCAAATAATCTTTACTATGTTTAAGTCCATAAAGTCTACATATCAGAAGCTCGAATGCAGATCATTGGAGTGGGCTTTGGAATTGTTAGGTAGACAGATCCAGAGCAAGAACGAAAGAGAAACAAGTGAAGGATTCACATCCCAGTGGAAGGTGAAGGGCAGAAAACGCTCATTTCCTCGAACAATAGTCTTCACTGAGGAAGGAATTTCCAAACCAGGGAAGAGAAAGCAGTAAAGGACAGGGACTGCATATGGACACATCATCTAGAAATAACTGAATTGACTCGGCGTTCCGGCCAGATGGCCAAGGCACAGCATTGCACATGAGTGTACCACAACATGTATGAAAGGAAGGTGCAGTACTAAGAACCACCTGATATGTGATTTCATTCTGAAGGGTAGCAAGATAGGGAAAAAGGGGAGTTGTCTCCCCCTGAATGCCTGTGCTAATGAAAATTAGCTGTTCATGCCCCAATAAAGGGGTCAGAAAGAAATCATGCACACTAATTAGACACGTATGGGAAACTCCAGAACTGAGCATGCTCAGACTTAAGTCATGTAGGCCCAGGTGGACGGTCAGTAAGGTGGACCAATGCACTAAACCACACCTTCCCGACCAGTGGAAATAGGAGGGGATAAAAACAGGTCACAGACAAGGTCTGTTCTCTCTTGTTCCAGTGGGCTTTGCAAACCAAGGGTGGAAATCTCTTTAGTGTACCCTGCACATGTACGCACCTGCAAGCCTCTCTCAGGGCACACATTTTCAGGGCTCTCATGGGAGTCCCTGCTCTCAGTTCCTGCTCTTGACTCTGCACACTGATTCTGCACTCCAGTTCTGGTATTCCTTCCACATGGTTTTCCGTGCATCTATGAAATGGCCACTTTCAGTCACAAGCTTTCCATGGCCCCCACCATGCGGCCTTGGACATTTTCCAGGAATAGTTTGCACTTTCTGAGTCTAATATCTGAAATTTTCCTTTCCCTCATAAAAGTTACTTGGATTGACAAAAAACCACTTGTATTTACATCTTTCACACTAGCTAAGTTTTCCTAAATGATGTGTGCTGGATGTAAGTCTGAAATAAATTCACTGGCTTCTTTGAACTGTCTCTCATCTGAATTCTCTCTCACAAGCATGATAAGAACCAAGAGAGGAGGAGCTTGAAGCTTCCAATCTCTCCAGTAACAAATCATATCCTACAGGTTTATCGAACTTAACCCAAGCATGTTCTCATCCTCTTGAAATACAAAACTGACTGTCCATATATCAGTACTAAAGAATTAAATTGCTATGTAACTGGGAAAGCTTAATTAATAAATTCATTATAGTCATGTCACAGGTCCAAGTTCAGAACTTAATGTTTCTATGAACTTTCCAGTAAAAATTCTATTTACCGCCACACAGGCACAAAACACTGAGGGTGCATAGCACAGCAACAGGGAGAGCAGAACATGGAGGTCCCAAGGGAGTGCCAAGGACACTTTGAGGCCGTCAAATTCAACCATAAGACACTCAGAGAGGTCAAAATATAGACCTTGAACTGTTTTTTTGGCATCACTGCTCCCTGGTGGTCTTGGGAGCTACCCAGCACTGTTCCTGAGAGCCGCTGCTGGATTTGAACCACCAAGCCTGTCTGCCACAGTCCCGCACTCAACCACTTATGCCACCGGGCCTCAGCCCAGAGAACTTAAACTATTACAGTGTTTTCTTTCTCATTGTATATGTTGTATATTTTTTACTTATATATATTTTTCTGGTATTGGTTTTGTTGTTGTTGTAATCGTCACTTTGCTTTCTATGGTCACTTCATTTTGCTAAGTCTTTTTAGTGCACATTCTCTCTGCAGGTCTATCGAGATAAGGTAGGCTGGATGCACAGGATGGAGGAGGAAGCAACAGGACCAATGGTTCCTGGGAGTGTTGGGACTCCAACCTGGGAGTGAGGTTTATGAGTGATGGGAGAGGAGGTAGGGGGGGAAAGAAGTGGTGTTGACCAACCCAGGGGCAAGGAAACAACAAGTGATCCAAAATCAGTGACAAGGAGGATGTGAAAGACCTAAAAGGGATTGATCAATATTAATGTAACCAATAGAAATTACTGAAACTCAAATGAAGGCTGAGCATGATAGTGGGACAAGAGGAAATAAAAGGAATTATAGGAAAGAATTAGGAGGCAAGGGAATTTATAGAGGTCTAAATACAGGCATGCATACGGGTAAACAAATTTATATATGATGATATCATATATGATATATGATATATGCATGCATATATTTATAGGATTAGTGTTAAGGCAGCAGATAAACAATGGACCTCCACTCAAGTATTTCCTCAATGCAAAAACACTTTTTTCTGTTAAATTGGCATTCCATGATGCTCATCTTCCTGACACAATCACTGAAGAGAAGTGTGTGAGTAAGCAAAAGTAGTGAAGAAAGCTGATAGTACCCTGCTATGAAAAGATTTAGCGTCTGGGGTCTTAAAGACTTGAAGGTAAACAAGTGACCAACTAGCTGAGAAGCAACAAAGCCCACAAGAAAGAAGTAAACCAGCTTGTGTAAACACAAGATTTGGAAGGGATCAGTTATCGGGCATCAAAGAACTAAAAATTATATCATTATAAATTAGGGAAGTACCAATTTGTGACCCAAAGTCCATCTGTAGGTAATGGGGCATCCCCTTACAGAAGGGTCATGGAGGAGATGAACCAGTCAGGGTGCAATGCAGCAATGATGAAACATACAATTTTGCTCTAGTTCTTCAATGCGTCCTCTAGGCCCTCCCCCTGCCCCCGCCCCGACACACACATCACTATCATGATCCCATTTCTACCTTACAAATCCAACTAGACCAGATGATGTATGCTGGGACAGATAGGAACTAGAAACAGGGAATCCAGGACAGGTGATCCCTTTTGGACCAGTGGTGAAAGTGGCGATACCAGGAGCATGGAGGGAAAGTGGGGTAGAAAGAGAAACCGATTATAAGGATCTACATAAAATGGGTGAAGGGAGACATCACACAGTATAAGATATGACAAAATAATAATAATTTATAAATTTCAAAGTTTCATGAGTGAGGGGGATGGGAGGTGAAAATGAGGAGCTGATACCAAGGGCTTAAGTAGAAAGCAAATGTTTTCAGAATGATGAGGGCAACAAATGTTCAATTGTGATTGACAGACAAAGGATGGATGTATGGATTGTGATAAGATTTGTACCAGTTAAATGATTTTTTAAAGAAATCAAATGAAAAAACAAATATTCTAGCTACTGTTCTCTCCCTTTCGTGTTTGCAAAGACTCATTTCTTTTATTTACCTGTTTACATTTTCCATGGAATCACCACTTACAAGTGCTTTTCTCATGATTCTGTAAATTTGTTATCCCCTTCTCAGAATATGATCAATTCTACAACATAATTAGCCTCTGTAAGATCTCATAAAGAATGACTGAATGAACGGGAGCATGTGCTGGGGTGGAAAGAATCTTCCTACATAAACAGAATTTTGGTTTTAGTCCCTGGTTCAAACTGCACTATATTTTATAGAAGATCAAACCAAATAGAAAGGATGTTTTTCAAACTTATAGAGTGGACAGTGTTGGTTTCCCTCCTCAAAGTTATTTCCTATATTGTGTACACTTATGTGTGCACACACAAACACACACCACCCTTGCTGTTACTGTTGGTTCAGAACAACTAATAGTTGACACATTATTTAGGGAAGTAACATCTGCAAACACTGTGGACCAGATTAATGCCAGGAGCAAAGGTGAGGAACCAACAGACATAGAATCTCATCCTCTTCATCTGCAGGTAGGACTAATTCTATGGAGTCCTTTCAGTGGTGAAGTTTTCGTGAAGAATCAGACTGAAGATTGTTTCCAATGAAGACTGACTTTTCACTTAAGTTTCCTTGGCTAAAATGTGTTTTGTTCCCTTCCCTCTTCTCCCAGTGAGTTTTTTGAACAGTTCCAGTGAACTCATTCTCTCTCTGGTTCCACATCTTACCCAAAGACCATGATCCAAAGCAAGTGACACTTAAAGTAGTTCTTAGAAGGAGCTTCTATGACAGGTATTCTTAAGCAGCTCATTTGCAAGCTAGATGGTGTGATAAAGCTTACATTTTGAATGTTAGGTCTGTTGAAGACTACTATGGTTACAGTTATAATCTTGCAGTACTGAAAACTTCTTTGGGAAAAAATATTGAAAAATGCAAGAATTATCCAAGGAACCTGGAAAAATTACAGGGAGTCACTTTACCAAAAAGGACTAGTTAACATTCCATCATTTTATGAGGTAGCATATGAGCAAGAACCCATGGTGTGGAAGGAAGCAGTGCAAGCTGCGCTGAGAGATTTACCAAAAACAAGCCTTCTGGAATGAATGCAATGCAAATTGAAATGTTCCTGCAAGATGAAGAGGCTGTGTTAGTGCAGGTAGACTAGAGAAACAAATCCATAGACACACATATGTACATAAGAG
The DNA here is from genome assembly GCA_004026705.1 of Nesogale talazaci. Classification (NCBI taxonomy): domain Eukaryota; kingdom Metazoa; phylum Chordata; class Mammalia; order Afrosoricida; family Tenrecidae; genus Nesogale; species Nesogale talazaci. The sequence continues at coordinate 5,427 of PVJH01005479.1, forward strand.
AGATGTCTATATACAAGAGCAATTGAACATTGAGGAAAATGTTCCAACCCAGTATAGTCCAAGGTCATAAATCCAATATTATCCCATATGTCTGATTGCAAACTATATAGTCCTCTTCAGACTCACAAAGGACATGCAATGATACCACCACAATCACAGGCCAGCAGGTGTAGAGTCTTATGTATTCAATGGTGGTAGAAGCATCTCAGCTCTTGCCGGGGTCTCTTCGTGGCTCCTTTAGTTTCCAGGGCTGAGAGTCTATCAGCATTCTGCCTTGTGTCTTATCAGAGCATCCCCAAGGGACTGAGTGAGTCTGTCACCTCCTAGGGCAAAATACAGTCAGATTTCCCAGAATTCTCAGGAGAAAACCATGCCCACACAGAGATCTCATTGGCTATCTCCAGAATCACAGGCTAGACTCCACCCCTACACTCTTAATCATCAAATTGACACCACATTAAACAACTTCCACAGATGCCTTTGGCGACACTAATTTGTTTATGCCAAAAGCTCGCTGAAAGTGAGGAAGACTTGAAGCACTTGCTGATGAAGATCAAGGATTGCAGTCTTCCATATAGATCACAACTCAATGTAAGGAAGACCCAAATGCTCACAACTGGACCAATAAATAACATCGTGATAATGGAGAAAAGATTGAAGTTGGCAAGGATTTTGTCTTGCTTGGATCCACAACCAATGCTTATGGAAACAGTACTCTAGAGAGCAAAAGACAGGATACATTGGGCAAATCTGCTGCACAAGATAGCTGTAGAGTATGGAAAAGACAGTATGTTACTTTGACTAAGGTATGCCTGACCCAGCCCATGGTATTTTCAATCACCTCATATGCATGTAAAAACTGGACACTGGAGAAGGAAGATCAAAGGACAATCAATGCATTTGAATTTTGGTGCTGGCTAAAAATAGTGTAAGTTTCCATGGACTGCCAAAAAGATTCAACATATGTACCTTAGAAGAAGTATGGTCAGAGGGTAGTCTAGAGGCAATGATGGCATGGCTTCCGTTCACATCCTTGGGACAAGCTTTCAGGAGAAACTAGCCTGGAGAATGACATGGTGCTTGGTAAAGTGGAGGGGCAGCAAAATTGGATTTCCTCAAGGAGATGGACTGACGCAGTGGCTGCAACTATGGGCTCAATCTCATAAACAATTGTGAGGAGGATGCAAAGCCCAACAGTGTTTGGATCTGTTGTGGGTCAGAACTGACTCCACAGCATCTCCAAACAAAACCTCGGTTACAGTGAAGGCCCCAAATCTCTTTTGAGTCTCAACTTGGATTAAGCTTCCGGTAACTTCAGTGACCAGAATTGTTTTGTCCTCAGGCAGAGTATTTTAGGAAGTGGATTGCTGCCACCCCCTACCCAGCCCAGGAAGACACAACCTCATCCTTCCAGATCTGCCTAAGTGTATCTTTGATGGAAGTGGTGGCTAGGGTAACATGAGTCACACCAACTGCCTTGGTCTCAGGACCCAGGACCAATCGTATAAGCTCTCCTATTTAGCAGAAGGCAAATGTCCCAATCATGGCCCCATTCCTGCTTCTCTAGTCCCATCTACAACTTGATGCATTGATATGCTGCCAATTGTGTGTGTGACAGCTTCTTTTGTCATCCAATGTTCTAGTTAAGCTGTCAGTCCTTTGTGTACTATCAGATACACTGCTTCACGTTGATAGTCTCTCTCATCTGGAAGAATTGTCCTTGCTTTTCTCTTGTCTGTTTAAAACTTAATAAAGGTTTTCCTTTTATTATATTGGAGATTTAGGATTTCTCTTGACCTCTACTACAATGTCAAAGAGTGGTTGTCATTGTGTTCCCAGGCCAAAGTATCCAGAAAAAATGCAACCTTTTATAAACTGTGATGGCATAGATATGGAAGGAAACACTAGTCGACATTACACTTCAATTAGAAATCACATCCATAGTCACTATAAAATTTTATGACAATTCCTAAATGTTAGTGATACACTACAGAAAAGCAAGAAAGACTCCAATCTATTATTCATTTAAAGCAAAGAATGATTTAAACCTTGAACCAAACAAGCAAAAACAAAGTCACCATCCTGGAGTTGATTCTGAATCATCTCGACGCTATAGGACAGGGTATAACTGTCCCGGTGAGTTTCTGAGACCGCTACCTCGGCAAGAATAGAAAGCAGAGTCTTCCTCATGAGGAACAGCTGGGTGTTTCACACTGCTGCCCTTGAATTAACCCCAACACGTAACCACTTATCATTGTAACTGAACAGCATAGATAGAAGCTCACAAAGAACATAACCCACAAAAAATAAACAAATAAAGCAAAGCCTTGAGAGTCGGAGGGCAGCTTGGGAAGCATTTTAAAAGATCTTCAATGATTCCTGCAGCCAGTAGCAGACATAGGAAGTCGTTCTTTTTATTAGGTGTGATCAAGTCTATTTCACCTCATATTGACTCCTCTATATACAACAGAAAGAAACATGGCAGGGTCTTACTGTGCTCACCATCATTGCTGGGATTGAGCAGTTATTCAAACATAGCCATTTTTTGGTCAGATACTTGTTTCCCAATTTATTAGCAAAAGCCAGGGAACATTTCCACCCCTAAATCCATGTGTTAACATATCTCAACTTGCATTCTGTCAATTCCTGGAATCTAGCTTTTCACCAATGCCAAGTGTGCACTGTAATTGTTTTTCAATCATTTTAATCATAATCATTAAAAAAACATATAATTGTTTTTAATCTCATGAAATAGCTACATGTGAAACAATAATTTTTTACAGCAACTGTGTATTCCTTTTATCTTCTTCTGATGCTTCCTGCATTGTTCAATATTTTGCCCATAGACTCTTCAATACTAAAATGCAAGGCTTGGTTCCTTCATATACACATCCATCCTCATTATCTCTGCGTTGAAGAATGCAGACCTTTCTTTTCTGGATTTTCAAACTGCAGATAATCATGCATTTCATTCTAATATTTTGTCCCCTCAAACTATCCTTTGAAGTTTTCTGTTCATCTCTTTTACTTTAGTGTTTCCTTTCTTTTTTTCAATAATAAACTTTTCTTTCCAGAGGAATTAGAGAATGAGAACCTTATGAATAGAAGTGAACTATTTTGGCTGAGCCCTGGTGGCCCAGTAGTTGTGTGTGGGACTGTAGCCCATAGGGCTGATTCAAATCCAGCAGCAGCTTTCCAGGAGCAAGGCCGGGCTTCCTACTCCAACCAGGGCAGTGATTTGTGGAAAAAGAAGAAGAAGAAGAAGAAGAAGAAGAAGAAAACTGTTATTAAACAGATTGGTAGAAGGTTAACCCCTTAACATTGGAAGGAAGATAACTCATGTTGGAAGATACTGAAAGTATGACTGGGGAGGAGTTGACAATAATGATCTTCATCTGCTGATATGTCATCATACAGAATGAGGAGAAACAGCTCCAAACATCCACTAATGATGGGAACATACAATGTACCACATGTGAATCTAGGACTCTAGAAGGTGCCCAAACAAAATGGGATGCATAAAGAATGATATCCAGTCCTTTAGGAGGAATGCACTGATATTGGTAATGTTATCAGGGGAATGTCTTCCCTGGAAAATGTTATCCTTCCTGGGAATGCAGGAAGTCAGTAGAAACAGATTGTCAAAGAGATAGGCTGATACAGTGGCTACCACAATAAGCTAAACATAATGACAATTGTGAGGACAGTGGTGGACTAGGCAGTGTTTCCTTCTGTTGTACATAATCTGTGGTATATAATGTGGCTGAACTGACTTGAAGATGAGAACTAGCAGCCTCACAATGGGGTTTACTGGCAATGACGAATTGAAAAGAAATAGCAGTACATTCATTGTCAAGAAGAACATTTTCGTGTCTATCCTGGGGGAGCTCTGTGTTACAGAGGCACTTCGAGTCAGTATTGATTCAATAGTAGGGAGCTTTGAGATGTCTCTGCTAAATTGCAATGCTACCAAAGGAAGAGTAATATCCATCCACCTTGTTCTACCAGTAAAAAAAAAAACCTAAATTCAGATATATTTTAGAGATCTTTTTTATTAAATCTCAAATAGGACAAAGACAAAATAAATAATGTGGACAGGGAGAACATGAGCATGGAGCCTTAATAGTTTCCCAAAGATTCATAGACATTCGGTGACTTGTCGAGCCCCTGAAAGGGAAGTGTCACAAATTCACAAGTGACAGCAGATTAATCCATCCTGCTCACAGATAGGACAACTGAAGAGGGAAAAGGACCACGGTTGGGCTAAACACCCGTTGCCACTAGAAAAGCTTACAGGATTGGTTCTGGCCCTTCGACTAAGGTGCTTGGAGTAGACTCATAATCATTTGACCTTAGTACTTTAATTTTGATTGCAGATATACACACAGTTAAGATTCCGAGAGGCAAACTGCTCCTCATTTTTTCCTCCCTCCCCAACCTCCCACTTTTATGAACACTTGATAAATTATAAATTATTATTATTATTATTTTCATATCTTACACTGTCCACTATCTCCCTTAACTCATGTTTCTGTTGTCTGTCACCCTGACAGGAGAGGAAGTGGTTATACATCAATCATTGCAATCTCTTCCCCCTCCCTCCCTCTTCTCCCTTCAAGTACCCCCTACCGTCATGATTTTGCTACTCCCATTATTGTTCCTGAGTGGGTTATCTGTCCTGAATCCTGTGTGTCCAGCGCTCTCTTATCTGTACCAGTGCACATGCTGTGGTCTAGCCAGATTTGTGAAATAGAAAGAGGGTCATGATAGTAGGGTCATAATAATTGTCTTAGTCTAAAAAGTTTACAATATGAGGTTTCTGTAGGACTGCATTGTCAACAAAGAGAATAAATAAATATATATTTGAAAAGATTATAGTTTTGTGGGTGAAGGGAGACATCAGACAGGGTAAGATGTGACAAAATAATAATAATTTATAAATCATCATGGGGCGAGGAGGAAGGGGAAAAATGAGGACACGTTATCAAGGGCTCAAGTAGAAAGAAAATGTTTTCAGAATGATGATGGCAGCAAATATACCAGAGGGCTTGACACAAGGGATGGATGTATGGATGGTATAAGAGTTGTATGAGCTCTCAATAAAATGATTAACAAATATATATATATAGTATGTTTTTAAAAGACTCAAATGCATGTGGCTATTTTAAATTAAATTTAAATGAAATAACATTTTTAATTCGGTTTCTCCTCTATATGACTATGTAGTACATATAATTATATACTATGTGTGTTACTGTATAACATGTATAATGACTAAATAATGTGCATATACAAATGTATATATTTCATACATAGTGACTTCACTTGCTCAGTGGCCAAATGGGGCTAGTGGCTACCGTGATGCCCAGTGTCACTAAAAGGCTTCATGCAAGATTCCCTAAGACAGAACTCATCTAAATAACGCAAACTTTGCAAAGTAGAAGAATGTTGTGCTTAGAGAGTGATTTATCACTATGATAGCTAAAGGCACTTGTGCCTGCATTAGGGAGTGTGGTCCTTAACTGTATTGCCTTCTTATTCCTCACAGGCTAAAATTTAAATGAAACATTCCTTGTAAAACTTTGATCTTGTTGAATGTGACAAGAAGTGTTAGGCTACACAGTTAGCATCATTAATGAGAATGTCACTTACAAAATCTCTATAGTCGTTAAAAAACATTTACATTAAATGAGTCTACTAATTTCCACTGGGATTCTTCCTAATTATAGTAATACAGCGTTTCAGCTACAATTTGAATATGGTGACGATGCAGAGGCCAGCTTGGATACTTTCTCATTTATTTTTTAATATCATATTAATCCTTTTCCCAATTAATACATCCTGACATTAATTCTAAATCCCACCAGCAATTTCCTATCTATAGGAATACTTTGCATATGATCATAATCCTTGCATGTGAGTGGTATTATCTCAGATCTAAATTTCGTCTAGAAAAATCTAATTTTTCTATTCCCTTTGTATTTGGTCACAGTATCTTGAGTAGTTGATGTGCTATTATTGTTATTGACTGGGGAATGAACTCTGTTAACAGTAGACTTTGTGGTGGGCAATACTCTAAACTACAAATGTGATACAATTATTTACTTCCTTTTTCAAAATGTCTCATTGTGATTAGGTCAAGGTTTACAAAGCAGAACATCAGTTTGACATTCTACAAGTCATCTATTTTGTCTCATCCACTGCATTGAAATTCCAATAATCCATCTTATTTCTTCCCTGGCCTTCCTGCTTTCATTCTTCTTTTTTCTCTTAGTCTCTCAACTTTATCCTGGGATAAATGTTGACATTTGATCTTAAATGTTCTATTATTCTAACAGAAGGTGTGTTCAATTTCAGATGCAAAGGGTGACTAAGGACCACGGGCTTAGGAATCCTACCAGCCATTATCTGACCAGTAAGCCTGGTCTCTTTTATAATTTTGAGTTTGGGCCCACAATTTTTCTTACTCTATTTGAGAACAATTTTGCTTCTTTAATGTTTGAAGATGACAGTCACCTTGGCAGCTTATTTTTGTTTCCAATCCAAATTGCCTGTGTGACCTGTCATGAGCCATTACTATTTACTCATTGCACACATTTAAATGAAATAATTATACTTTGCTATTACTAAGGCAACTAGATGCAAATGTACAGTCTCAGAATAGTCAAGAAACCTTTTCCTAAAAAACACTGTGGAATCCAATGCAATCAACTGACAAGCTTTCATTTCTAGACAGTAATTTACTGTAACCCAGCACAGCACAGGTGAGATCATTGATAGGTCACAAGCAAAGATGAATAATGTAAGCATAATGAATATATGTTTCATCTTATGAAGAAAATTCAAGTACAGAAAAATATGGTGGCATAAGTTACTTTTCTTAATATAGTTTGCCTAAGTAACTAAGTGTGGTTTGTGGTATTTTTATAACTTGATACATTGCTCCGAGGTCAACAGGTTGAATGTACATGTCACCTGGAAAGGTCAGCTAACTCGGAGAGTTTTCTCTTTCTTGCTTGGTTACCTGGTTAGTCAACGGAGACATCCTGAAATTGGCCTAAGACTTAAAGAACTTTATTGTGCTATCCACTTGCACTTGCTTATGATTAATATTTCCCCCTGTGGTTATCCTGAAAACTGAATGAATGTAAAGCCTCTGTACATGATTCTCTAAGGGTATGGATTCCAAACTAAAAAGTATGTATTATCTACCAATTCTGATTTCAAGAAGGATGCCCTCAACAGGATGCCATTTGTTGTTGTCTGGGTCTTGGCTTCTACTAATTTCTTTTTCTCTTTAACTTGGAGTTAATAAATTGACTTTAGCTGCTTCAGGACATGAACAAATATTAGCAGTAATAGTATGAAAATATATAGAAAAAAATAAGGTGAAGTAGAATCCTTGCTTATTCATATCAGAGCTTGTTGTTTTGTGGAATGAGAGTAGCCATACACAATTCCAATATTTGCAGAATCTAAAAAGTAGATCGAAAAGGAATTGAGCAAGCTTACATGAGACAAGCCTCCAAATCACAAATTAGATTACTACAGACTTATCAGAGAGACTTGACCTGTTGAATTCTAAAATAATTGTATATATTGTATGTTTTAACTACTACTGATTGATTAGTCAAGCCAGTATAGGTTTTGGCAACAGTGACAAATGACTAAATAAAGTTAATGAATTATCACATGCAGTTTGTCTCTGGTCAGGGCGACTCACAGAGCAGTAGTTTCTCTGGTTCATTTCACCATCACTCTGGGACCCAAGCTTCTCTACCATACTTGAAATACTGCTTGACATGATAACAGAAGTAAGAGACACACGAAAAACTAGAAAAACAGCCTGTTAAAGCTACTCCTTGCAAGTAACACATGCCAGTCCACCACACGTCGTTGTCCACTGCAAGTCTGGCCTTGCTCCTAGGTTCAGCAGCATTGAATCTGTGGAAAAGTCTCCCAGGGAGGGACAAGACAGAGAGAAACAGTGCAAGATTTGGCTTACAATACTACAAGATAACAGCTGCCAATGGCTAATGCTTTTAATAATATATTTATACATGGATTGCTGCTGGCCTCGCTGTTTATATTTGAAGACGTCAATGCTATCTGATTGCCACTGAAATTTACATATGCCAGCTTTGAGACTCTGAACTTTGGAGAGAACACAGGTTTTCTTAGCTGCTCCATAACAAAGCTGTCCAATGTAGCTAAACCAGTAGTAAAACTGGCGTTTCAAACTCTCTTCAGTGGCCCTTGTCTACTTGCTGTTCCCAGAGGGAAGAGAGGAGCTTGCCTGAGAATCAGCCTGTGCTTCAACCTTCACCTCAAAATTCCATCCACAGCTGTCCCTGAGGTCGGGGTGGTGGGGGGAGGGGAGGTGACAAAAAACATCTCTAGAAAGCGGATTTGACATTTCTTATCCCATTTAATCCGTTTAAGAACCCTGTCCAGCAAGTATTATTGTTGTCATTTAACAGGTAATGAAACTGAGACTCAGATAGCCTAATCCCACTGCTCAGAGGAGGGATTTAAACCCATCCCCTGTCAGCTATTTGGCACTGCCTTCCCTTCGACCTTCACTCGGTCAATATAAGACTTGGTCATGTGCTGTGGACTTTATTAGTCCCCCTTCGGCCCCAAAAGATGAGGGAGTTTCATAAACGTATGGGAAAATGCCATTATGATCTTTCAAGTCCATTATTTTCTTTTCAATAAAAATCCTCAGGCATTGGAATCCTAATCCCTATACTCAGGATGTAGTCTTCTTTTGAAATAAGTTTCCTGGGTTATATTAATTAGCTTATCTGCAAGTAGGTAGGCTATCAGTCTCTTCCCTTCATTGTGCTGATTGTCCTTGAGGCACCTCCTCATCACCCTCTATACAGCAGAATGAAACACTTTATTGTTCATCATCCTCACCACCATGCCTATATTTGATAACTGAATCAAGCTACATTGACAACTCACAAGTGTTACTGGGAACATACTATGAAGGTAAGAACCAGGCAGAAAAGAGACAAGACCAGGAGAAGGATATAATTTAAGAAGGAGATGCCAACCACAGACAGGCAAAGTGAACATTGATGCAAGAACCCCTTGCAGAAAATATCAATTAGACCTGCTATGGAATAAGAGAATCGTGAGTCTACTAAGTTAACCCAACAAAGCAAGTATTATGGAATATTCATTTCACGTCAGGGATTCTTTTGGATACTGCATATTCACGATGGCAAAAAAAAATAAGTGGAGGAGAGCCAATCACTAATTACAATACATGTATCATTGTTATTGCTGTTAGCTGTTACATAATTAATTTGGATTCCTGATGATATAACATGTATAAAGGAGAACTATGCTGCAGCAGCTTCAAGGTGGTTATCTTTCTGAAACAGATCACCAGACTTTGGATGTGGGTGAGTTCAAACTGCCAACCCTTCAGTTAATAGTCCAACACTCAATCATTTTTGCCATCCAGGAAATCCAAAATTCGTTCCTTAAGAAAGACACAAACAAAGGAGTGTGGTACCAAAAGGAGGATATAATGAACTCCACAGGAATGTGCAAAAGCTTTCGTGGAATTTATAACATTTGATCTGAATTTATAGATGTTTTTTCAGGCATTAAAGTGTTTTCTCAGAGAGGGGACAATGCTGAAAATTACCTAAAGAATCAGAGGCAGTAATGTTTTGGTGAAAAGGATGAAAAAAATGGCCAAATCAAAATCATTTGAGATTGAGATGAAAGGCACATAGGAAAACAACACTGAAAAGAGGTCAGAGAGTGAAAGATTTCATTTGTTAACTCGAGGAAATTAATAAGGTGATAGTACTCCCCTGATCATATTTTTACAGAAGACTATCGTGTGGAGCATGAACTGGAATTAATCAGAGATATTTGCACTAAAATGAAAGCTGAGTTGTTTTTCCTAGTTTCCAGGATGAATTAGCTTAATTGCTCCTCCTTTACTTTGAAGGAAGTGGTTCTTCAGTTTTTCAAAATTATTTGGGACCCTCAGACAAGAAATCCAATCCACTCACTTTGCAAAGTCAGAGCTTTCAAATGATGTTTCATGATCAAAGTGCAAATGAGATTTTACTGAGTGAAGGTTTCCCTAGATTTTTGTCATGTCCCCCTGATAGACTTTAGTGTGGGCCATGCTAGAGCTTAAATCCTGACCAGGGCTTGAATCCCTGGAAATTGCTGCAGCTGCCTTCACAATCTGCCTTAGTTTGGGATCTTTGTCTTTAGGGAGATATTCAAGCATGTTTCCATTTCCTCTCCTTCCACCTCTAAAATAAGAAGCCTCTTTTTTCATGTTTATTATTTCTCTATCTTTATTTTGGGGCTGCTGGTACCTCACCTTACAAAGTCCCCTGGCATAGAACACATGAAACAACCTAAAAACACACAGCAACCAACCAATAATAGGAGAAATGGAGGGGGTGGAGGGAATAGGGAGATAAAAGGGAGTACAAAAGTGAAAGGATAACAGAGGGAACGGGGCACTAACCTGGGGGGGGGGGGCGGGAGCACTGATCTTGTCTCCACAGAAACCGGAGTGGGTGAGCAATTCCTACCACGAAGCACCCAACCGTGAGGACAGTGTGGACGTATGGAAGGATGCAAGAAAAGAGAGCTATAGAGCCGGACGCAACCAGAGTCAGATTGACCCCATCCTTAGAAGTGAGCATGGCAGAGAACAGATTGGGGGAGGGGCCAGCCAGCCACATCCACAGGGACAAAGACAAGAAGGGAGGAAGAGGAAGAGAACTGGTCCAGTCCCCATGCCGATATAGGATGCTCAGAGGACTACACCCCTCTGGGGACCAAATGGGTCACAGAAATGATTGGGCAAACAACAACAGGATGGGCTACACTGGCTCCCTACTGAAGCAGACATGGACACAGGACACTTTGGGAGTCACATGGTGGGGAAGCATTGCAGACTGACCCCCTCAAAAATCGAACCGAATCAAGAAGGGAGCACACCCAGTCAGAATCAGGAGTAAAGAATGACAAGTCCAATGGTTCCTGGGGGGCACAGGAGAGGGGAGGAGAAGGGGGCATGGACAGGCTTGTGGACGGGGGAGAAACAAATGGTCCAGAATCTATGGAAACAAGGGTGTGTGAGGTCTGGTAGGGATTAAGCAAGGACAACGAATCTGTGAGGAAGCACTGAAACGCCAATGAAGGTGGAGCATGATGGTGGGACAGGAAGAAGATGGAAGGAAATAGAGGAAAGAGCTAGAAGGCAAAGGGCACTTGCAGAGGTTGAAACATAGGTATGGTCACACACAAATACAATTATCTATTATAAGGTGGGAATAAATTTAAGAACATATCTATAGGTCAAATACTAAGGTAGCAAGTGGACCTTGGGCCCTCACCCAAGTGCTCCCTCAATGCAAGAACACTTTGGTCTATGAATCTGGTATTCCACGAGGCTCACTAGCCCAACACGATCACTGAAGTAAAATGGGTGCTCAAGAAAATGTGGTGAAGAAAGATGATGATGCCCAGCTATCAAAGAATATATCGTCTAGAGTCTTAAAAGCCGGAAGATAAACAATAGACCATTTACCTGAGAAGAGACCACACCCAGACAGAAGAAGCACAACAGTTAGCATGGCAACAAAGTGGTGAAAGATCTAGGCAACAGACATCAAACGGGGGGGTTGGGGGGGTGGGGGGTGGACATATATGACTGTGTGCACACATCCCCAAGGTGCCCACTGAGGACATGTGGGCGCATGAGCAAGAGTGGTGAAGAAAGCTGATGGTGTCCAGCTATTAAAAGATAGAGCATCTGGGGTCTTAAAGGCTTGAGCATAAACAAGCAGTCATCTAGCTCAAGAGCAACAAAATCCACCATAAAAGAAACTCACTTGCCTGTGCAATCATGAGGTGCTGAAACAAACAGGTATCAGGCATCAAAGAACAAAAATCAAAATCAGTGGACCAATTGACTACTGGTATGATCACTGAAGACAAATGAATACAGAGGCAAACAGAGTAGAAGAAACGATGGTGCCCAGCTACCAAATGACTAAATATCTCGAGCCTCAAAGACTTGAAGATAAACGAGTCACCACTCAGTGCAGAAACAGCAAAGCCCACATGGAAGAAGCATACCAGCCTGCGTGATCAAGAGGGGCCGAAGGGAGCAGGCCTTGAGTATCAAAGAACAAGAATCATATCATTACAAATGAGGGGGAGAGCAGGGTGGGGACCTACGATCACTGGTGAGTAATTGCCCACCCCTTTAAAGGGGAGTCACGGGGAGGAGACAGACCACTCAGGGGGCAGCCGGGCAGATGATACATACAAGTTTCCTCTGGTTCCTGGAGCCTTCCTCCCCCCAACCATCATGGTCCCAACTCTACCTTACAAGTCCAGATGGACTGGAGAAGGTACACTAGTAGAAAAAGGAGCTGGAGACATGGGAAAACCAGGACAGTTGAGCCCATTTGGGCCATTGATGAGATTGGAGCTGCTGGAAGGGTGGAGAGAAGGTGGGGTAGAGAGATGGAACCAACTGCAAGGATATACACATAAGCTCCTATTGGAAGGATGGGCATCAAAGGAGTGGGTTGGGGAAGAGGCCAGGCAATGTAAGATATGACAGAACAATAATAATTTATAAAGTATTGAGGCTTGGTGGGGAAGGGAGCAGGGGAGGAGGAGAAAGGATAGAAAAGCCGAACCAAGGGCTCGAGGGGTAGGCAGATGTTTGGAGAATGATGACAGCAATGAACATGTGTAAGTGCTTGCCACAGTTTGTTTACGTATTGTGAAAAACTATGTACAAGCCCCCAATAAAATGATTTTTAATTTTAAAAAAATGTGAAGCTCAACCACTTTTTATAGTAATGGAATAATATGCAAAAATAAAGACATTTAAATATTTTTAAAAAGGAATAAAATCTAGCTTTTTTCTGAAAAAAAAAAGTCCATCATTTTAGTAACTTCCTCATGATGAACTAGATTCCCATTTCCCAGTTTCTAAAGAGCAAAGAAGGGTCTCAATGTTCTTCTTAATTATTAGAGTATGAAACAAGACATCTGGAAGAAGAGAGCTGTGTGCTGCTAAACGAGGCAGATACCGTGTGGCTGGGGTTGAGTTTGGAGGGAGGAAGTAGCTGGAGCCACTGGGAAGATCGAGGGAGACTTGCCAGGAGGACGCAGACGGGCTCTGTGAGAGCTTGATTGACTTTCCCATGCTCCTGTGTAGTTATCTCTGCTGGCGTCACAGAGACAAGGTCTGGAATGTAGATTACGATTCGACTAAAAGTATTCACTGAAGCATATGCCTCTTGGTTGTGAATAGTTATTTCAAAAGAGAAAAAAAAGATGTGTGTATTCATTCTTAAAATGCTTTACATTCAATTGTGGCTATAATTTTTGACTGCATAATCCATTTGATGGAAAAACAAGACAGATAGCAAAGATGTCTGTGAATTTTATGGCTTCCTGTTTATTCACCGGATTCTTAATTTCTTTTCGCCTACACAGTTACTGAGAGAAATTAAGGCTTCTGCTCAATCTGGCATGCAGGAATAACTTCTTCAAATAGGTTTTGCTTTGTGATACTGAAAATGCATCATTGGTGTAACTTTTTAATCAAAACTTATTTCCAAAGTCATTTTCAGACACAAATTAAACTGGTCTAGATAATGGGCCAATTTTAACATTAGATTGTCTTTCAGGGACCCAGTGAAATGAAATGGAAGGATGAATCTTAGCCCTTCAAACATCATTGGTTAAATGAAGCAGGATTAGACAATGGGGAGGCAAGCTTGGGATTTCACAGCAGGGTGAGTCAGGGAATTCTGTCCTTAGAGCTTCCAATCCAATTTTTGAAAATCAATTTACCAGTAAACTCCATGTCAGAGACTTGAGAAACCTACTGATATTCATTAAAGCTGCTTTCTACAGAGAAGTTACAGGTTTGGTTTAGTTCTTTAAATAAAGAACACAAAACTTTCAAAGGGAAGCAAAGATTGATTTTTAGGTTTCTAAACCTGCTTTATTGATACCCGCTGAGTTGAATTTTGCTTGCTGATGAGATGTCAGGCTTTAAAAGCTCCTAAATGGTCTAGGTGGATGCCTAGGTCTATCTCCATTCAAGGCACACACCCTCCCCTCCCAGTCTCTGTAATAAAGAGAAAAATCTCCCTAAGCTTAAAGTCCACTGTGACAACAGCTTCAGTTTCGCCACACAAGCCGAGCAGCTGAGCAGAATATTAACTTCGAAAGGCTAAAGCCACCCTAAGGTGATGACTCTTAGTTCATATCGAATTCAATTAAACCAGCTTCATTTTTAATTATTGAATGATTTTGATGGGAGTCCTACTGTCATTAAAAGAAGAAGCAACCTTCAAGATAATTCATGGAGGAAAATGTCCTTGTTTACTAAGTGTAGGAGTAAATGGTTTTCAAAGAAACTTCTAGTGTAACACCTCATTTGTCACTTGCAATCCCCACCACCACGTTTTAGGTAAATAGATTTCATTATTCCTAAACCGTGTTTGGCAAATTGATATCAAATATCTCTGAGACAACGTCGCATGATAACTTGCCATTGCAAAGGGATTAAGTGAGTTTCCATAAACCAGATGCAAGAAGAGCCATGCCACAACCATTGTCATACTAGATGTCTGACCTCCAAGAAGTTGAAATACATTACTATCCAGACCAGGTAGGCCATTCAGAAATCATTGGAATTTTCCAACACAAGTATACTCAAGACCTTTCATGAACTTATTGGATTTTTTCTGAATGCCAAGCATGATTTTCTCTACAATTAAGTCATCAAGGACAAAATACATGTGTGCCCCTTTTGGTACACCTCATCAAGAAAAAAAGCATGTTTTAAAACACAACAAAGGTAAAGTACCCTCAAATCCTTTGAAATCAAGTGATCTATGTGAAGTTTAAGACTAAATAAGCGTGACATATACTTATATACACATAATTGCAGATATGCAATCTATGTCCACATAAAATTGTCCCAATCTTGACCAGCTCCCAAACTTTTAGCAAATTATTGAATATGATAGCGCTCATAATCTTCTCTGCACCCAGGGAGGAAAACTGTATAAAGTAATTCATGTTACTTTACAAATGAAGAGGTTAAATAATTTCCTCAAAGTCACCTACCTGGGAAGTGATAAAACCAGAATCAACCCTTCATCATCTAACTTCAGTTCTAATGCCCTTTCCCGCTATCTTATGCATTAAGTTCAAATATTTGACTTAATTAAAATTAGCCATTTATAGCCACCAATTTCCCAAGAATTTAGAAAAATATACTTAATAAAAAACCTGTGGTAATTGAAAATCCATCCACGCTGGTTCCCTGGCCCTTGTGGAGCTTGGTGGAATATTTGGAACGGGACTTCCTGGACAGCAGCCCTGCTGATAGCAACAAAGCAGAACCTTTAGGGGGAGGGGGGGGAGGGCAGAACATTTCCCAACAACTTGATGGTGTTTTTCTTAATGTTGAAAAAAAAAATCTAACGGGCCCACATTTATTTATTAGTGGCAGCAAAATACAGACAGTGTAAGGAGTCATTTGTTACAATGCTTCCATTATTCAAATGACAGACAAATATGAATGAGCGTACTTTAAGGCTAAGACTTAAGGTTTATGTTTCTTGTTCCCCTTGTGTCCAGCATAATGCTTAACACATGAAAGATACTAAGTACTTGATGAATAAACAAACAAATAATTGGAATCAATGGTGTAATATTCTAATTATAATTTAATGAGAATCCACAAATGGACACATATGTAATGAAAATGCCATAGTCCCTTAGCACTTGACCAAAATTAAAGCTTGGTATATAAACAATAGCAAGCATTTGGATAATATGTCTCTTTGTCAGGCACTGTCTTAAGCTCCTTAAATGTTTTTATTCATTTATTCTTTAAAACAATCTTATGAAGTCTATTTTAGTCATTTTTATCATAACCCTCTTATCCTAGACATTAGGATACTTAAGCGAACCTTATTTTTTGGAAATCCAGTCTCTACTACAGTACTTAGGATTGAGAGTATATAATCAGTCAGGAAATAAATTCATGATCAAATGCTTTTTCACTGTGGGACAGGCATATTGTATAGAATATATCACAACCATCGCTTCTCGGCCTTTTGGCTGAGATCAAGTGTAGAATATATCACAACCATTGACCTCTTCCACCTTATTCCCAGAATAAGGTTTTTCATTGAATTGTGCCTACTCTTAAAACAGCTCAGCTTATGTAGACACCATGGTAATTAATTCACAGATGCAGACATTCAGAAGTATTCTCTGATCGATGATGATTCTAAACCCTTCAAATGTAAACTCAATACTAGAATATAGAGGATCAATGCATGGTTATGTACAACACATGCATCTTTTACTTTCATAGGCTAAAACTAGGGTTAACAGTTGATGTTATGTCAAGAAAGCAGGAATCAAGCTGAAAACTGTTGGCAGATTTCCAACAGTTTGAGAGATATAGACAGATCTTGGGCAAGTAGCCAGAACTTGTTTATTGGGAAGACCATATGCCAGTGTTGAATTGACAAATATTAAGAGGCAAAAACTCTGGAAAGTTTGACATCAATACTGAATAAAAGAACACGACACAGTGATGGCATCATGAGATTAACCCTGAGTACACTTGGATAATTTCTTTAGGCAGGAAGATATGTGCCAGGACTTTAAGGTAGGAGGCCAAATTAATGCAGAAACATATCAAGTAAAATGATCCTATGATGCTATTAAGGAGTCCTGCTGACGTAGTATGTTGAACTGTAAACTGCAAGGTCAGTAGTTTAAAACCACCAGCAGATTCTCAGAAGACAGAGAAGGCTTCCTAATGCTATAAAGAATTACAGTTTCTGGTATAGAACTTGTAGGCTTGGGCTTTGTTTGGTTTGAATCTCTTGCCAAATGAATAGTGGCCCAGAACTACCATATACTTATTAAATTAATGCTTGCCTGCCTTTATTCTGAGCTGTATAAATCTAGTAAGCATTGTCTGCCGTTATGAATGAATAATATTGAAATGTTTGACCTATCATCAACCCCACTGTTCATATAAGTAGTAACCAGTGGCTTAAGAATTTCATTTATAAAAGTTAACAATTCATGTATTGTGTTTTGTGTGTAGTCTTACTTACTTACTTACTTATATAATATAATTACTTACTTATATAATTTCTTTTTCTCAAAAGTGTTTTGAAATCTATATATTGGCTAAAATTAGTGAAACTGTCAATTGCCTTAAATGATAATAATGTCTTTAAAATTAAAGAGACATATATGAGTCATAGGTATATGAATAGATTTTGGACTCCCAGTTAATTCTAGTCCTAATTTAAGAAAAGTTAGTTCTTATGATGTGCTCCTACTTCATGCTCATGCTTATAAAGAGATCTCTGAATATATGCTTGCTACAGCAAAATGTGGCAAAGAAACTGTACCTTACTTGGCTATGAGAAAGAATAGCATTTGGGGTCTTGAAATCTTATTTTCAAATAAGCAGTCATCTAAGTGAATCTTCAACTAATTACACATGGAAAAAGCACAACAGCCTGGGTGATTCAAAGGTTGGAAATTATAACATCCAAATCAGAAGAAGGGAATGGTATAATGGTATAAATTGTGAGCATCCAGTTTTCAGAACCTATGGACTATGGATGACAATGGTAGTCCCAAATCCATTTTCAGCGGCCCTACATGGACTAATCCTCTGGTGAGCTCCCCCTGAGGGGCTATGATTAGCCTTGTTATAAAATGATATCACTATAAAGCTGGCTGTGGCAGATGTAGTTAGGTTAAAATGTAGTATCATCATTTGATCTCCATTTTCACCTATTTTAAGCTTGTCCAGTTTTAAAAAGTAAGAAGAAAAAGAAAAGGGGAAATACACATGGATTAAACCTCTAGTAAATTCCCTCTAACTGTAGAGCAAGAATGTGCGTAGCCTTGCAATTATGTAGAGTGCATTGGAAAAGGGATTATTGCAGATGCTGCTAGGTTAAAATTTAGCACCCTATTATTAATCTGCATTTTGACTCATTCTAAACTTTGTCTAGTTTTTAATATTTTCTGCTTTCATTTCAATGGAGAGTTTTTTCCCTTTGTTTTACCTTCTTATTATTTAGTTTTATTGTTGGTTTTTGTTGGGAGCTTTTCTTGCAATTTTTTTATGTATTTGAAAATTACTGAGATAGCAACAAGTTTAATGATTTACTGGGGGTGTGGCAGGGGCAATTGGGAGTGGGGGAGGGATAGTGAGCTAATAATAATGAGTACAAGAAATAAGAAAATGTTTGTGGTGATGATTGCACAGGCCAATGACAGTGAGCAACTTCACGAGAGAAATACTGCTCAACAACCCTCATGGGGCAGTTCTAATCTGTCACATTGAAATCAACTCAAAAGCACCTAACCACAACATTGTCATTCCACCATGTCAATCCATGGTGTCTGATGTGTAGTTATGATGCTTGGAGGTGTGTCTATTTCTAGCTATGTCCAGCTTCTAGAACATCAGACTAGGAAGAAAGTTCAGTCAATATGCTTTCCAAAGGCACTAAAGAAAAATTATGAATCATGACAAATGAATGTATGATACAGTGTTAAAAAATGGGTCCGCTAGGCTAAAAAGTGTTATATATAAGGCAAAACAAGTGACTCGAATATATCAGTCATCATTAAAGATGATTCAGAACAGGACAGTGTCTTCTTGTTCGCTTGTACAAAGGACATGATGAGTCTGAGCTGACCCAAGGGCAACTAACAACAGAACAATGGAGAGTGTGTACAAATGACGTGAACAGACAGAAGGGGAATCGGCAGAACTTGCTGGGTGAATGTGGATTGTGAAAGGAAACTGAAGAGTCAAGGATAATTCCAATAAAACTACCAGGAATTTCAAACTTTCACAATGGAGATAGTCGGCAAAAATGGAGAATTCTGAAAGAATAGCTAGTATATGAAGGGGGAGGGGAATGAAAAACACTTATGTAACTATGTTAAATATGAAAGGATCCATTCAAAGTCACATAGGACAAGAGATCAGATTGCCCAACAATAGTTCTGTGTCAAATGAAGATTTGGGATATTTCATTTAATCCAAATAGGGGGAGAATTTCAAAGAATTTCTCAATTGTCAACTGAATCCTTTAGACAGGTAAAATGCACATATTCCAGATGAAGGCCATTGATTACAATTTTTTAATCATTAGATTACTGTCAATTTTGAAAGCATCAAGCCCTATCTTATTTCTAGTTGAAAACAATCATCCTGGAGTTGATGATTTGGTATTACTTTCAGATATATCCTTCGACAGTAATTTTAAGTTTTGCTGGTGGGATTCCAATCCACTCCTGCCCTCTGCCAATAGATTAGAGTCTCACTCATGGAAGACAGAATTGAATTCTGACCCTATAGACAAAATAGAACTGCTCCTTAGGGGATCAGAGATTGTAAATCTTAATAAGAACAGACAGTTTCATCTTGATCCAGAAGAGAAACTAATCCAGCTTGAGCCTCAGACTTTGCAGCTAGCCACCCAACCCTACCCCCTACTGTACCAGAGCTCTTAATCCAGATGCATAGGTTTATTGCAAATAAAATATGTTCAAAAATACCTTTGCAAGCAGGGGATGGCTGTAGTCAAGTTTTCTCAAGGAATAGACTTGTCTTAGTCTCATTAAAATACATTCAAAGAAAAGGTTATTTTTGGGTCTCAGAGATAAAAAATGAAAACAATTTTGAGATCAGGACTAATATAAAGTTTTAACAAAACTCAAGTTGGCCATTATCCTAAACCATTTAAGCTTTGCAAGAAGATCACAAGAACGATGTCTTACAAAAAATAAGTCTTTAAATGTGGGGAACATTTTAGAGAAGGTCAGGAAGACCTCAAATATGAGCTAAGAGAAGGAAGCCCACCCATCTCCAGGCATGAATGAATAGGTTGCAGTCTAGAAACTGGAGAAAGAACAGCATTGATGCGATAGTTAGGATCACACCTGGTTTTACATTTGCAATTTTCAGTAAACACTCTAAGTGACTTCAGTAATCGTAGATCTGATGGATACCCAGAGTTTTGTGAAGATCACATAGCTCAAGGACTGATCATTTCAATAGTCATTTAAGCAATATCAAATCTCATGAAGATAGTTTTATGAAATCAATCATAAGTGAGAATGAATCTATAACTTACCAACAGAATCTAGAGAGCAAAGTATAAACTAAACAGCGGCTTCCCAGGGGGATGTTGACCCGTTAGACTCAAGACCCAGAGGTCAGTTATGGCATCTGTTTGGGGGAGACTCTCAGGTGTTTAATGTGATAGATTTTGTCATAGGACACAGGAGGATCATCTCTCCAGGGTTTTATAAAGAAGAAAAGTGAAAATTGCAGTGGGGGAGAAACGAGCGGGTAATTTGTGCAGGTAATTTGCACCTACTCATTTTTGGAGGATAATAAGGGTTCTCCTACAAGAATTTTCTGGGGACACTTTACTCCTTTCACCCTACAGTGCCAATTTTGACCCTCAGATTTCTTTTTGTTCCCCAAGCTCCAAGGTTATTTAACAGGGACATGTAAGATATGGCAAAATAATCATAGCATTAAGGGTTCCTGGGGGGTAGGGGAGAGTGGGAGAGGGAGGGGATAAAGGGGAGCTCCTTAATCAAGGAGATTAAGAAGAAAGAAAATGCTTCAAAACTGATTATGACAAATTGTACAAAACTTCTTGATGTGATTGGACTTTGGACTGTTATAGCACCTGTAAGGGCTCCCAATAAAATTATTTAATATTTTTTTAAATAAAGAATTAGGGAGGAAGCAAAGGAAGTCACAATAGACCCTAATGAAATAAAAATATTTATAACACAGTAGATAGATAGATTAGATAGATAGGTAGATAGATGATAGAGAGAGAGAGAGAGATGAGAGATGATAGATAGATAGATAGATAGATAGATAGATAGATAGATAGATAGATAGATGATAGATAGATAGATAGATAGGGCAATGGTTTG
Organism: Nesogale talazaci; assembly: GCA_004026705.1. Lineage (NCBI taxonomy): Eukaryota > Metazoa > Chordata > Mammalia > Afrosoricida > Tenrecidae > Nesogale > Nesogale talazaci. Next base: position 26,487 of record PVJH01005479.1, read on the forward strand.
AGTTCCACAAGGATGCCAAAACTGCCCTTTTGCTATGGTATAAGTGAAATAGAGCAGAATTCTTTGGGTGAGTGTTCAAGAGATGCAGACGGCAAATTCAGAAGTTTATAAGTCTAGATGAGTAATATATCAGGAAGCAATAGATTCACATGACAATATTTTATTTAAGAAGATCTCAACAATTTTGAAATCATACTTTGTGACTTACCTTTGTGGAGAAGATCATGAGGCACATACCCAACCCTTGATACTGTGTTTAGGTCAAGATGGAAGGAGGCACAGAGTGGGGATAAGTAGAAAAGAAGTTCAGAGTGCTACTGGTTTGCTGCAGACTCTGAGATAGAAAAATGCCAATTGCTTCTTCAAAGTTTTTCTTTAAATATATCTTGACAGGCTCATGGTTTTTATGGAAACATCACATAAAAGATAAAATAACACATTGGATTTAAAAACACAAATCATTTGTTTTGCAGCGCATTTTGCCCCCAAATCCATATTCCTTTTCTCTGTCTGCTGTTGAAAACCGAGGAAAGACAAGATATAATGGACAGGCACTAAAACCATTTGGAAGTAGCTCACTTCCTTTCCCTTCAATACTTAAAAGCACAAATACAAATTCTGAACACATTTCATCCATCAGTTATTTCATCGCACAACGGGGACAACTTAGGGGACTTAAAGGTGAAAAATGAATTTTAAACTATCGTAAAAAGTATAAAGTCAGCCCATCCATTGCTAAGGTGATACAGTTGTACGTAGTAAATATTCTTTTTAATAATCTGTGTAAAGAAACTGGAGAGGAAATTGTCCCACAATAATCTTTTCTTTGTTCATTGGACTTTAGGATTGCTTTAGGCACTAGTCATTAAAGTAAATACTGAATCTAGCTTCTTTTGTAACATGAAGAAAGTTAAGCAGTATAAGGACAAGGGATTGTGGAAAATAGAAGCTGCCCCTTGCACAGAAAACCTATAAAGAGTTACAAACTGAAGTGCCTTATTTTAATGACATGTTGAAAACTTAGTTTCAGCAAATGAGCTTTTGTGAAATAAAGATTGTGTTCACCATTTTTGAAATCTTTTAAAATTTGCAGCAACAAAGTCTACTTCACTAGAATTTGGTCACCAAGCATTCTCAGTTATCCAAGAAATCTTTATTCACTCCTACTCAAGCTAAAGATGTCTTGGGAAGCAGTAAATTAGTCTGAATATCGGTGCCCACTAGTTTACCTACTAAGTCTCAGCTTTGGTACTCCTTTCACCAATCCATGAACTGTCTTTCACAGCTCTCTAAGAATGTGTCTTGCATATCTACTCTCATAGGAGAGGAGGGGAAGAAAGTGGGGCATTGACAATGATTTCCAAAAAACTTTACAAATAAACCTTCTGATTAGAATGAATTGAGGGATCGGGTAACAGACTTAAATCTTTCCATGGAGTCTTCTAAATTGCTTGTCTCCAGACGTTAGCTGAGAACTTTTTATTGGAGACAGCATTTTATTGGAGAGAAAAATATTTGCTGCCATTTGATGCCAAAGACAACAATTTAGTATTCTGCAATGACACTAGAAATCTTCTGAAGAAAACTGGTCTTTCAGAATATAATGCAAGTTAGTGGCGTCTTTTCATCAGCAGTTCAAAACATAGCTTGAAATGTGGTCTTTTCCATACGGCCGGCCCAGCTATGAGACACAGCATCCCCCACTGACACGTAGCCCTACAGGGACACTCTGGAGATAGGACATGGGAATTATATCTGATCTGAGCATACCGCACTGAGGTAAGACACTAAGGCAATCGGCACCACAGCAAGGGGAGCAGAGCGAGGAAGTCCCGAGGCAGTACCACAAATAGACGTTGGGGCCAGGGAGTGGCACCCCATCAGACTCGACCAGAAAACACTCCTGAGGGACAACCAGCAGTCCTTGAACTATTTGCAGGCTTTTTCTCTTTTTGCCCCCATTGGTTTTGTTGTTGTTTTCTTTTCATTTGTTGCTTTGTTTTGCTCTGTCTTGCTTTTGTGCATATTGTTATTTCTGCAGGTCTACCTGGGTAAGAACAGCTGGGTAAACTATATGGAGAAGAAGACAACTGGACTGACAGTTCTGACGGGACATGGGAGAGGGGAAGGTGGGAGAAAGGAAGTGGTGTTAACAATCTCAGGGACAAGGGAAAAACACGTGATCCAAAATCAGTGGTAAGAAGGGTGTAAGAAGCCTGGTAGGGCTTGATCAAGGGTCATGTAAATGAGAGGAACTACTGAAACCCAAATGAAGGCTGAGCATCATAGGGTAACTAAAGGAAAGTAAAAAGAATGAGAGGAAAGAACTGGGAGGCAAATTATATAAATATATTTCTATATGAGGATGGGAAAATATATCTATGTGCATACATTTATAGGTTTAGTATTAAGGTAGCAGATAGACATTGGATCTCCACGCAAGTACTCCATCAATGAAAAAATACTTCGCTCTATTAAACTGGCCTTTCACAATGCTCACTTTCCTGATGCAATCATTGAAGACAAAGCAGGTGCATAAGCAAATGTCATGAAGAAAGCTGATGGTTCCCAACTATCAAAAGATATAGCATCCATAGTCTTAAAGGCTTAAAGATAAACAAGTGACCATGTAGCTGAGAAGCAACAAAGCCCTCATAGAAGAAGCACACCAGCCTGTGAGATCATGAGGTATCGAAGGGTTCAGGTCATCAAGGAAGAAAAAAATCATATCATTGTGAATGAGGGGGAGTACAGATTGGGGACCCATTGCCCATATGTAGGCATCTGGATATTCTCTTACATCAGAGTAGTGGGAAGGAGGTGAGCCAGGCAGGGTGCAGTACAAGAACAATGATACATGCAAATTTCCTCTGTTCTTATATGTTTCACCCCTCCCTCCCCCTCCCCACTATCATGATCCCAATTCTACCTTACACATGCAGCTAGACCAGAGGATGCACACTGGTACAGAGAGGAACTGGAAACACAGGGAACTCAGGACAGAGGATCCCTTCTGGATCAGGGGTGAGCATGGAGATACTTGGAATGTGGGGGAAGGTGGGGAGAAAGGAGAAACCGATTACGAGGATCTACATTCAATGTCTTTTCTCAGGGATGGACAACAGAAAAGTGGGTGATGGAGCATGTTGGACAGTGTAAGATATGACAAAATAATAATAATTTATAAAATATCAAAGGTTCATGAGGGAGGGGGTGAAGGGAGGGAGGGGGAAAAAAAGAGGACCTGATAACAAAAGCTCGAGGTGAAAGCAAATGTTTTGAGGATGATGATGGCAACAAGTGTACATATGTGTTTGACACAATGGATTGATGGATGAATTGTGATAAGAGTTGTATGAATCCCCAATAAAATGATAAAAAATGTGAAAAACATTAAAACTTTTTTTAAAAAAAGAAAAAAAATGGTCTTTTAAATAAGGGTAATGCATATGGTTCTATTTCAATCAGATACTCTACCAGGATGAAAGAACAATACTAGGCCATCTTGTAGTCTTGGAAAAGATTGATTAAAAAGAACAGTGATGGGTGGTGTGTTAATCCGGGTAGACTAGAGGAACAAATTCAAGGACATGCATATCGATATAAGGAAAGGGTTTATATACAAAAGGAATGCACATGGAGAAAGCATCCAGCCCAGTCCAGTCCAAAATCATAAGTCTGATATTAACCCATATGACCGAAATCAGTCAATAAAGTCTTCTTCCGACTCACGAAGTCACAGGTCAGTGGGTGCAGAATCCCGGTGCTGGCAGGGCACCTATAGTGCTCAGGGTCCATCAACAACAGAAGCAACTCATCGCTGGCAGAGGTCTCCATCTGACCGCCCCAGCTTCAGAGGTCTGACTCCATCAGGGCAAAGTTGTGTGGTCTCTCCACCCGCTCCTCCAGCTTCTCGAATGCTGCCAGCTTGTCTTGTCCATGATTAATCGTCTCTGAAACTAACTCCCAACAACTGGGGAAGATAGCTTCTCATCTTCATGAGGGAAATATCGCAAGATTTCCCAGGAGTCTCAGGTGAAAGCCATGCTCACATAGAGGCCTCATTGGCTACTCAATGGCTATCTCCAGATTAACAGGTTAGACTCCACCCCTACATTTCAATAATAAAATTAACATAAGCACATGACTGCCACAGGTGGTTTGTGTAAACTTGAAGATGTTTCATTTTCTTCTTAGTTAACAGTGACTATACAAAGCATTATTGCTTTTCATGCCTTTGAGAAAGTAGAGCCTAATATAAGCATCAGGTAAGCGAAGAGGAATATTGGTTCTCAAAGGAATATATGGTGATTGGACAACAAAAATGTAATCAATGTAGGAGAATGGAATCATAGGTCAACAAAAAAGTAGGCCTAATGAAACAATTTGTAAAGACTTTGAATAAAAACATTGAATACATTGTTGAATACATTGTGCATAAGTTACCTGAGTTTACCTTGCTAAAAACAACCAATTTTAGAGATGAGAAAACCATTTGCAAAGTATCATGTCAAGAAAACTGGCAAGAATTCTTATTTTCTTTCTTTCTTTTTAAAATAATTTTATTGGGGGCTCTTACAGCTATTATAACATTCAGTACATCATCTGTATCGAGCACATTGCACACATGTTGTCACATACATTTCCAAACATTTTCCACTTGAGCTTTTGGTATAAGCTCCTCTTTTAAAAAAAGTTCCTCTCCCCCGCCCCTTTTTTTAAATGAATCATTTTATTGGGTACACATACACCTCCCCTCATGATCCACACATACATCAATTGTATGCAGATCTCATTTGCACATTTATTGCCATCATCACTCTCAATACATCCTCCCTCCACTTAGGCCCCCAGTTCAAGAATTCTTATCTTCAAATGACATAAAACAAACTGTGCAAATGATTAAGGATCTCAGTTCCTAACCAAAAAGGCCAGTTGATCTGCCTCCAGAAAGAGCAGTAGTTGAAACCTTGTGGATTTCGTTCTACTCTGACACACATGAGGCCCCCAGGTCTCAGAACTGACTCAACAGGGACGTTTATTGGGACTAATACAGAAAGAGTTATTTTCATATGATCTTACAACAGTCAGATACTCCTGCTCATGCAATATTCATCTCTAAAATCTTCACGGTAATTGAAACATTTTCTATTTGAAATTCATTTAGAGATGAGCAGAGGATAGGGACACATGATGCAGTGATAGCCCCACAGAGATCACATACCTACTTTCTGCTATGGAGACTCTATGCTAATTTCCATAGCAACTTCTATCAATTTAAGAGAAGGCTTTTCTCTTCTTAGTTGTACTTAAATTTATTCTTAGAATTTTGACTATTCACGTTCACTAAAGTTTCCATGGTCTATGGTATTTGAGGCTTGGAGTGTTTTTTATCTCTTTCAGACACATTTTGACCTCCACATCATCAATTTCATATGGTTTATTCTAATATAAATTAGAATAGTGGGTTGACAGCTTTAACAGAAAGCAAAGAACCAGTGATTTAAATAAGAGGAAAAGTATATTTTTCTCTCTCTCACACACACACACACACACACACACAAATCTAAGCTGGTATTCAGTCAGGGGATAGAGAGGTCTTGCTCCATGAAGTCCTCCAATTACCAGATTCCTTCTACTTAGTCTCTCTACCATTCACACACACACATAGTCAAAGCTGACTCTGACCTCTGGAAGAAGGAGCAAGTAAGTTTTGTTTAGCATATTTCTACTGAGGACATGACTAAAATCTCTCACATGTGTTCCACCCAAATACTGCTGCCCAGAATGTAGTCATATATAACAATTGTAAGAGAAGCTGGAAAATGTAAGCTCTATTTTCCATGAAAAATTTCAGACATAAAAGGGAAAAGATAGATATGGATATTATAGGGGCATCAGTAGTTTTATCATAACTTTGTACAGATAAAACTTTGGAGACATTGTAGGTTCAATTCCAGAGCATCACACAAAAGTTAATAGGATATGCTTTGCTTGTGCATTATATCTAAAACTTAGGTGTAATGCAGTTCACTTTGAAAAAGCTTGATGAGTACATTTGTATTATTATGAAAATTGCCAAAATCTAACACACACAATAAGCGAGAATACACGTTTTAAAAATGGGCCACAATAGACTTGCTTGGCACAAGATTGTTACCACAAACCTAAAATTTACAAAAAGAAAAACAAACAAAACACACCACAATATCTGCAAAGTACAGTTAACTGAAGTATGCCTGTACTGACTAGCGAAAAATGGAGAAGGAAAAGTCAATATGAGAAATTTGAGGGAAAGAAGTCAATTTAGATCTCCAAAGAAAGGGAAGAAAAGGAAAATAAAATACATTTTGAAATGACTCATATATTTTATAGGTATAATATTCACAAAAATTACTACTCATCACATTTTCTAGTTAAGGAGACAAATAGGCAAATATGATAAATATTGTGGTCCAACATATAAAGTAATATATAGTAAAGCCTAGTTTCAAACCCATATTCTTCACAACTAATGTTTTTTCAGTAATCCCCTAGAGGTCAGGCAGTCTGGCCACATAGCATATATCAACCATGAGTTCACAAGCCAAATGGAAAATAAAGGGATTTGACAACAAAGCTGAAAATGAAAAAAAATTACCTCTCACAGTTTTTCAGGCCCATAATTTCCTACCTAACAGAAAAAGAGTAAAATGTATCTTAAAGTTGTAAGACTGTGGTTTATATAAAAGTCCATTCTAACCTTCTACTTCCATTAGTGAGACAATGTGGGTTGCCTACTGTGGTAGTTGAAAAATCTGGTGTCAACTTGAAACTATGAAAAGGGAAAGGGAGGAGTCTAGCCTGTCAATCAGGTCACAGGTTGATGAACTCATTTGGAGGTGCCACAGGGATCAATAGCTCACTAGACGCCAGACACACTCTCGCTGCAGGCTTCCTGCTTCTCTATAAAGCCACACAGAGCTACACTGATGCTGTCAGAGCCCTGGAGCTGGAGTAGCTACATGGAGACCCATGCTGGCACTGCGGTGCTTCTGCCACCCCTGGATCCATTTGGTGTCATTGCATGTTGTATGAGTCTGAAGAGGAATTTATTGACTGGTGTTGGATATATGGACTAATATCAGACTTATGGACTGGATCTGGACCGGGCTGATATTCTTTTAATATACATTTACTCTTTGACATAGACATCTTTCTTGTACACATATAGGTCTCCCTGAATTTTTTTTCTCTAGTCTACCCAGTCTAGCATACCTATCATAATTAAAAGCCTCTCTAATTATTATCTTTTGGGGTTGTTTCTACATCTTAAGTTTCAGAAATTCAAGATTTCTTGCTCCGATGGAGCTTATAGCATTTGGGGAGAAGACAACTGTAGAAATTCGATGCAATACTACTTGAAGAGTACCCACAGTCATGAGTACTTGGATGATGCAAATGGTTAATATTCTTGACTGCTAACCATATAGTAAAAAGTTGGAATCTGCCTGGAGGTTCCTTTGAAGGAAGACCTGGCAGTCTGCTTCTGACAAATCAGCCACGTCTTCTATGACACATATTGCGCACTGAAAGTCAAATCAGCTGGTACTCATACCAAGCCTATTACAAAGAGCCAATGGACTCCAGATCTCCTCCATTACAATACCTAAAGCCTGGTTTGTAGTGATATTTAGAAGAAATTGAAGCAGGTTCATTTTCTGGCACCATAATTTTTAAATGCATGCAATTTTAACCTATCAATTTTCTAAAAAGCAGTTTCATAATACTTCAGAAAAATCATTTTCCATTGTACAGCTCTTCAGCCAGAGATGCAAGTAATGAACTGATGTTGAATGGCTTTCCTAAAAGGTAGGGTTAGGACTCTTTCATCTCTATACCCTACAGTAAAATATGGATTTTATAGCATCCCAATAACTTTAATGCAGAATACTTTGATTTTGAGCTGAAGCACAGAAGTCTAGATTTCCAAACTTGCCTGATCACTGGATTTAGTGAAACTACAGATCTCTAGGCTACATTTGCATCCAAGAATCAGTCAATTTGGAAACCTCGTCTCTGGAGTAAAATCAACCTAAGTAGAATTGCGATTCTGCACTAGTTAGAAGTGAGCGGTATTGGCAAACTTCTTCATTCCTTAAATTTGTTTTTCTGGAGGTAAAGTAGGACTAACACCCCCATCTCACAGAGTAGTGTGAGAGCAAAAGAAAATGATGTATGTGAATAAGTAAGAAAGATGTCAAAGTTACAACCTCCCACCATTCTTGCTCAATCTGTATACTGAGCAAATAATCAGAAAAACTGGATTATATGATGAATAATTCATCATGTGGATTGCAGGAATGTTTATTTTGTGTAGATGACACAACCTTGCTTGCTGGAAATGAGGGGGAGTTGAAGCACTTTCTGATGAAAACCAAGGACTGCAGTCTTCAGGATACATTGCAACTCAATTTAAAGACCAAAATCCTCACATAAGTGAAGAAAAGATTGAAGTTGTCAAGGGTTTTGTCTTACTTGTGTCCACCATTGAGGAAGCAACTGTCAAGAGATAAAAAGATGCATTCCATTGGGTAAATCTGCTACATAAGTCCTCTTTAGAGTATTGAAAATCTGGGTCTGAGCCCCGGTGGCATAGTAGTTGAGTGCAGGACTGTGGTCCATGGGTTTGGCGGTTCAAGTCCAGTGGCGGCTCTCCAGGAGCAAGGCTGGGTAGCTCCCACGACCACCAGAAGGCAGTGATGCCCCCCCCCAAAAAAACAAAAATGAACAAAAAATAGAGTATTGAAAAGCAAGGATGTAGCTTTGAAGATTAAACTTTGCCTGACCCAAACCGTCTCATAGATTTGTAAAAGTTGGACATTGAATAAGGAAGACCAAAGAAAAACTCATGTATTTGATTCACAGTGCTAGAGAGAACATTGAAAGTATAATAGACTGCCAAAATGGACAAACGAATCCAACATGGAAGTAGTATGACCAAAGTGTTCCTAGAGATTTTGTCTTACATACTTTGGATATATTGTCAGGACAAAACCAGTCCTTGGAGAAGAACATGGTGCTTGATAAAGTAATGGAGCATCAAAAAAGAAGAATGCATTAGAATGATGATGGCAACAAGCATAATAAGAGTTGAATCAGGATCCATTAATATTTTTTTAAAAAGAGGATTGCCTTCAAAGAGATGGCATAACACAATTGCTACAAAAATGAACTCAAGCATAAGAACTATTGTGGAGATGGCATTTTATACTGTTACATGTAGAGTTTCTATGGATCAGAAAAGACTCACTGTCACCTGATGTGTCAGTCCGGGTAGACTAGAGGAACAAATTTCAGAGACACGCATATAGGTATAAGGAATAGGACATTGAGAAAACATCCCAGCTCAGTCCAGCTCAAAGTCACAAGTGCGATATTAACCCATATGCCTGAAATCAGTCCATAAAGTCTCCTTCTGACTTATGAAGTCACACGTCAGTGGGTACAGAGTCCTGGCAACGACAGGGGTCTCCCCATAGTTCCTCGCTTCCAAGGTTCAGGGTCCATCAACAGCATCCCGTGGTGGCAAAAGCAACTCATCGTTGGAAGAGGCCTCTATGTCGCTGCCCCAGCCTCAGAGGTCCGGCTCCATCAGGGCAAAGCCGTGTGTCTCTCCACCAGCTAGTCCAGCTCTCAGATGCCACCATTCTGCATTGCCTGTGGTTAATCATCTCCGAGACTAACTCCCAACAACTGGGGAAGATAGCTTCTTATCTTAACTAGGGAAATATCTCGAGATTTCCCAGGAGTTCAGGTGAAAGCCATGTCCACATAGAGGCCTCATTGGCTACTCAATGACTATCTCCAGATTAACAGGCTAGACTCCACCCCTACATTTCAATCATAAAATTAACATAAGCACATGACTGCCACACTTGACAACAGCATGAGGACTCTCTATACAGAGCCTGGTACATGATGTAAATGATTCATTATCATCTTTTATTTTCTGAAACAAATATGCTGACTACTATTTTATTATTTCTAATGGAGCCTTTCTGGAAATACCATGCAGGTGGGGACTACATGTGACTTCCTTTGACTTTTCTACTGCCACAAGACAGAGGTCAAACATTCCTCAACTCTCCTTTTTTTTTTTTTTTAATTATTGTGCCAATTGTTCCTCTCATGGCATTCAGCATCTGTGCTGAAGGCAGTCATTTCTTTGCAATGACCCCAAAGAACTCACAGAAGAAAATCACAGTTATGAGGGCTTATTAGTGAATTTAATGTTACTACAAGCCAGGTTCAGTAAACTGTAAGGATATAATCATTGCTGCCATTGCAACACTTCTCCTCAGGCAGTAGTCAACCCTCTCTCCAGTTGTCAGTATCTCTACCATGCTGTCCCTTGATCTCTGTTTCTACAAACCAAGAAACCAACCTCTTATTCACTCTTTGTTACAGTCTCATAGTTCTGCACTACTCTTCCCTTCTGTCTCATGGTTCCCTTTCCTTGACCTCTGGCCTCAGCCTGGTTTCTTTGTTCTAAGCCCCAGTCTCTATCCCACAGTCTTTGGTGACTCTGTCCACAGAAGACAGAGATCTCAAACATTTTCTTTTTCCAGTGGTCCTGGGTCTTTTCTCTGGCTTCTGAGATGACCCATGTACACAGAGGAATGACTTTGGTGGAAGTGTGCCTTTTATCTTTCAGTAGACCATAGCTTCAAGGAAACAGAGCATGTGATCTAGGTCACGCCCTCGACCAAAACAAAAATGAACAACAGCAGCCAAAAAAAAAACAACAACATTCACCACCATCAAGTTAAGTTCAAGTCATAGCAACCCTGAAGGGGAGAGTAGAGCTGCCTTTCTCCCAAAGAGCAGCTGATGGGTTCAATCTGCTGACATTGCATTACCAGGACCACGGTCTTCTGCCAACATCAAGATTGAATCCCTACTTAACCTTGTTCTTTAGCATAGCAGAGAACTCTCTACATCAGGATTACAGTCATATGCACGAAGTCCAGAATTAATACAGCACAGAAGAAATTGTGGCAAGAAGAGCTGTCATTCATCACTGTATATGCTTGAGTAAAAGCCGAGACACCTAATTGTACCACAATAAAACTGGGGGTCTTTTTTAGCATCAAAAATGTGCTGAAAAAAACTCAGCTTATACTTGAGTATATAGGGTAGCTAAATTTTAGTTTTGTTTAGAAGAACATGCACATGAAAAAGATCATTTCAGACAGATGCCCAATGATGAGCATAAAGAGATGTGCTGGAAGAAAAGATGATATGCATCATCAAAAATAGTTTGGGTATTAGTTTAAAAAGTCCTTGGAAGTCTTAATTTCAGAGAGCAGCGAGATCTGACTTACATTGGAAAAGGAGCAGTCAGGCTGCTATATAAAAAGTAGATTTTTAAAAACCTCTACTAGTTAGAAGGCTATTCTAGTAATTCAAACAATAAATGATAATGGTAGCAGGGAAAACAGAGCTATAGATATGACTGTATATTTTGGTACTGATTTTGATAGAATTTGTTGATACAATAGACATCATTTAGTTGAGGAAAAGGCAGACATCAAAGATAAAACCTTGGTTTTGTCTTAATTAACTAAGAGAAAAATAACACCCTTGACTAGAGAGAGAGACAGAGTGAGCAACAGTTTCAGAATAAAATCAAGAACTGCCTTTAGACATGCTAAGTTGAAAATGCCTAGTATAAATCCGATATGCCAATATGTCAAGCCTAGAACTTGGGAGTGAAGGAGGTCAAGCCTAAAGAAAGGCATGTGAGATTCATTAGCATTTGAACAGGATTAAATCCATAATACTGTACAAGATTGCCTAGGGAGAAAATGCAGGAGGAAAGAAGAATGGATGGAAGACTGGGGAATAAGCCTGAAAGTTGTCAAACTTTTAGATATAGAATCAAATTGGAATTTTCAAAAAAAAAAAAACTAAGAAGGAAGTTATAGTGGAAGAGCAGGACCCAGGAAAAAGCAGTGTAACCATAACATTGCTTACCTATAAAGTAAGCAGCATTTACATCGTCTTAATAGAGCCTTGAGGCCATAATGGTTAAGCATTAGATTTCAATCTACATGGTTAGCAGTTCACAATGATCACCAGCTGGGTTTTCTACTCCCATAAACAGTTACAATGTCAGAAACACACAAAGGGCCGCTATGTGTCACTATTGATTGACTTGGTGGCAAAGAGTATTGGTTTTTAGTTAACCATATGAATGCAACAGTACATTGACAGGGAACTGAGAGAAGTTATTATGGTGTCATACTTAATAAACTGGATTATCTTGAGAGGGGTTGAAATTACAGAACACCTCCTTATGCTCATTTGGAACATATATGTGGATCAAGAGGCATTTGTGCAAACAGAACTAGGAATGCTGCATGGTTTAAAATCAGGAAAGGTATGAATAAGTTTTGTATCCTATCACCATCCTTGATCAATGTCTATTCTGAGGGCTGAGCCCCGGTGGCGTAGTGGTTGTGTGTGGGACTGCTTGGAGGTTCAAATCCAGCAGCAGTTCTCTAAGAGCAAGGCTGGGCCTCCCACTCCCACCAGAGGGCAGTGATGCCAAAAAAAATGTTTACGCTGAGTAAATAATCAGAAAACCCGGATTATATGAAGAACATGAATGGCATCAGGATTGGAGAAAGGTTTATTAAGAACATTCAGTATGCAGATGACGAAACCTTGCTAGCTGAATGTGAGGAGAAATCGAAGTGCTTGCTGATGAAAAATCAAGGATTGTAACCTTTAGTATGAATTACAACTCATTGAAAGGAAGATCAAAATCTTCACAACTGGACTAAGAGGTAATATGAAAAATGAAAGTATTTTTGAAGTTGTCAAGGATTTTGTCTTACTTAGATCTACAGTCGATGCTCATGACAACAGCATTCAAAAGATCAGAAAATGTATTGCATTAAGTAAATCGGGGGACCACCAAACATACCTGGACCTATGTAGGATTTTTTTTCTCTCTCTCTTCTGTCATCTTTTTCTTCTTTCCTTTTCTTTCTTCAATGGTATCTTTTCATATTGTCCAGACTAGGACATGGATGGTTTGCCTAATAATATGGGTTGGAACATGAGAGGGAAGCCCAGGGAGAAGCAATGGGGCCAATGGCCCTGGAAGGTAGAGGGTTAAGAAGGAGGTGGGGGGAAGCGGTGGTGAGTGGACAGTGTCATGGACAGGGGCGCAACTAGAGAAGTGGAACCAGTATCTAGGAGAGCGTAGAGAGCCTGTGAATCTTAGAGAAACACCAAGCTAGTGGAGAGGAAGCACTAAGAGGTAGAAGAAAGGGGAAAGTGATGGAGGGGTAGGAGGAGGCAAAAGGAAACAAAGGCAAGCTCTCAGAAGCAAAGGCATGAATAGAGAGATTAACAGAGAAGTGCACTTATGCAAATACATTAATCCATAACAATAGTGGTATTAGCCTATGTACATAAGGCAATCAATACACTGAAGTTGCAAAGGGACCTTGGACCTCTTATCATACCTTCCCTCCATAAAAGAACACTATGTACTAACAAATTGGCAATCTAACTGTAACACCCCATCATGACCCCAGTGTTGCTTCCCAATCTTGACTTGATGGGAGCACGTACATAGGCACAGGCAAGAGAAAAAGCTTATAACACATGGAATGCAGGAACAGGAATGGGATTAGAGATAACAAAAAGGTAGGGGGAAGGTGGGAAGAGGTGGAGAGGAGGGGGCCACTGATCACAATGAATGGCACAAAACCACACACTCCCACCTAGGGGGAAGAACAAGAGAAACCAGAGAGGAAGGTAAACAGTGGTCGGTGGGTCAGTGTGAGATTTGAAAGTAATTAGCAGTCTACAATCTTTCAAGGGGCCAGGAGGGGTGGGGGACAATGAGGAGGGAAGGGGAAAAAAAGAGAAGCTGGGCCCAAGAATTCAATGATAAGTAAATGTCTAGGGAAGAACGATGGAATTTATGTACAAATATGTCAGATACAATTGATTTACGGATTGTAACAAGAGTTGTAAGAGCCCCCAATAAAATTATTATTTTTAAGAAATCATGTTCCATAAACCATTTCCATGTATTTCATACTCAGGGTCCCTAAGTACCTTTCACTTAGATTTTTAATGGGATTTCTTGGTGGTTCTTCTTCCATGATGGTCCCAATAATTTTCTCTTCCTGCTTCTGAATTGACGCTCTCATACACAGAGGAATGGCAATCAAATCCTGCTGATTCCTTCAATGAGTGTTTCACACAGCCTACTTGTATAGTAATTTGGTAGAAATGGCAAAGACAATGAAAGAAGAACCATACTAAAAATATCATTTCATCACAGTAGAAGAAACACACACACACACACACACACACACACACATTCACCAGAAAGTACATGATGAAACATTAAGTAAGTGAAACCGTGAGCAATTTTTAATCTCTTCCTTGGACTGGTTTGTATTTTCTAAATTTTCCTATCAGAAGTTGGTCTTGTTTTGAAGCTACAAAATAACCCTACTACACATTTTTTCCTTGGTCACCTTCTCAGAGAAGTTAACCAAATGTCGACTCTCTATTGAGTATCCTTCTAAGTACAAGCTCTATTTGGCCTATGTCTCTAGCCATTGTTGAGTGCACCATTATTGAATATCTTAACCGAAGCGACTCATCAACAAGAAAGGAAAGATCCTTAGTCTACATAGTTTTGCATAATGTACAAGGGCAATTATATTTCTCTACAGAGATACAGAGACACAGAAGACACAGTGGGGACTAATGGAAGAAAGGAAAACTAGAAGCAGAAAAAGAGTAAGACAATTCAAAGCCAAATGCAAGAAGTTACAGGGTTTCAGATTTTAAATAAGCCAAAACAGCAAACCAGAAATGAGAAGGCAATTGCCACATAGAGAAAAACAGATAGAAGCACCACAACCATGACCATGTAGCCTCTAAAAGGGGAAGAGAATTACCACAATGACTTACTCTCCAGTGCTTATAAAGTCAGCTCACACACGCTAAGAGTAAGTGAATTTATTGCACCTGAGCAATGGAGTTAGGGGTATCCACTGTACAATTCTTAAGATCCTGTACTCACCACCACATCCATTTTGACTCATTGCACCCCCTTGTGAGTTAGAATAGAGATGCTCCTCAGAGTTGGCACGGCAGTGATCTTTCAGAAGCAGATTACCAGGCCTTTCTTCCAAGGTACCTTGAGGTGATTGTAACACCCCCAACGTCCAGCTAGTCATCCAGTGCGTCACCATTTGTGTTGCTAAGGGGTTCTTTCCAGTGAACCTAGAGTTTTACATGTTAATACTTTCATGGCCTGAGGAAAAGAAGGCAGCTCAAAATAGGTAAAAGTTTTATTGGGCAAGGGACAGAAGATAATTCTGCACTTAGAGACTTAGAGATGTCAAGTTAAACAGTGTCCAAAAAATGTTTTCTATCACTTTGTGTGAAATAATCAATGAATTAATAGCAGTGAGTTTGGGATGTCAATCTGGAGTTTCTTAGAAAGCAAAACCTCTGCTATTTCCCCAGAGTAAGACTCATAGCAGGAGCTGTGGCGTTGCTGGGGTGATGCTATGGTCCTTAAGTTTGGCTCTTTGAAACCACCAACAGCCTCTGTAAGCAGTGACAGGAAATTCACTGGGACAGTTCTATCTTGTCCTATAGAATCATGATGACTCACTTAATTTGTTTTGGTTTTCTGGCAAACTCAGAGTTCCCCAACAAGAACAGGGTGCTACAGGTTTAGATATGCGGTAACTGCAGCTGGTAACAAAGGTCTTGTTTGTCCAGTTAAGGAATTTGTCTTTATTGAAGCCTGATGGCCTTGCTTTCCACTCCCATTATAGAAGCAACAAAACCAAAGGAAGATGATAGCTGTAAGAAGAAACAATATTTTCAAATAAAAAAAAAAAGAGCAGATTAAAAAATGGGGAAAGAGGCTGAGCCCCAGTGGTGTAGTGGTTGTATGCAGGACTGTGGCCCACAAGGGCTGACAGCTCTCCGGGATCAAGGCTGGGCCTCCTACTTCCCAGCAGGGCAGTGATGCCACAAAAAACAAACAAAAAAAAAAGTGGGGAAAGATTCAAAAAGGATGAAACTGAAAATGGGATAACAGAAATACAGTGTAGAAATTCAGTGTGGGACTGAGCCCCGGTGGCGTAGTGGTTGTGCACGGGACTGTGGCCCACTGGGATGGAGGTTCAATTCCAGCTCCTAGGAGCAAAGGCTGGGCCTCCTACTCCCACCACCAGAGGGCAGTGATGCCTAAAAAAAAAAAAGAAATTCAGTGTGAGCACGCCAATGCAGATATTGAGAGAAGATAAAGGTTTCCTTTTTCTTAAAATAATAATATGAAGAGGGGAGATTAAAGATAAAGATCAAGAAGTCTTCTGGCTTAGTGTGTCTAAACAACATAAGGAGAGGATTGGTGTGAATAGCTAAAGTTCATACCGTTGAAAGTAAAATGTAAAAGAGTGAAAATTGAGGGCTGAGCCCCGGTGGCGCAGTGGTTGTGTGCAGGAGCGCAGCCCACAGGGTGGGCGGTTCAAATTCAGCAGCAGCTCTCCAGAAGCTAGGCTGGGTTTCTTACTCCCACCAGGACAGTGATGCCAGGAAAAAAAAGAGGGAAAATTGACATATAGGTTATCGCTAAAAGAGTAAGAAAAATTGGTGGAATGTTTGAAATAAACACAAAATACTTGAATTTTCACTGATGAGAAAATAATATCAAAGGACTAGGAGAAAAACAAGAAGAATGCAGCAAGCATTTCTGGGGTGAACTATATGCTCGTACATTGTGCTGCCTCCCATGCCGCTCTGCATTTGCTGCTTAAACCATAAGAAGTGCCTCTCTCCCTTCTATTTCTGACTAATTTGTCTATATCCCTTAACACATATCTTAAATATAATATCCTTCATGAAGCAACAACACACATACCTTTCTACCAAAACTGGGTGAAATATTTCTCTATGACCCAACTGACCCACATGCATGCCTCTGATTAATATTTGTCTCCAGTCTTGCCTTCTTCATATCCTTACTTTCCTTATATATTAAGACATACTATTTTTTTCGGGGGTGTATCACTGCTATCCAGCAGTGGGAGAAGGAAGCCCAGCCCCACTGCTGGAATTGAACCTCCATCCCAATGAGCCGCAGTCCCGTGCACAACCACTACGCCACCGGGGCTCAGCCCTAAGACATACTATTATACTGACTTTTTCCCAATAGAAAATTATGGTGAAATAAAAACAAAAAGACTTTATTGCAAACCCCCTCCACTTATTCCATCTCTACACTTTGTGCCAGGTGTTCTGGGCTGGGAAGCTTGGACATAGAGATCAGTAAGACCCTAGAATTATCCTCAAAGAATCAGCAATCAAGTTTGGGGGATAGTTCAGGAGGCAAAAATGACAGCAAAGGGACCTCAGAGGGACCTAAAAAATGACAGCAAAGGGGAGTCACAAACACAATGTCAAGTCTCTTTAGATTAGTGGAAACTTCATTGGCTGTTTCTAAAACTTCATACCCGAACAGAAATGGAATGTCCCTCAATAAGGATTTTATAACAACGTCACTGGGAAAACGAGCTATTTGAACCAAGTAACTAGGAAGTGAAATGCTCCGCCAGACACATGCTGTTGGATTGCACTGATTTCTGCTGCCGTTGCTCAAGGCAGACAGTTTGTAAATGCTTGTTAACAATTTTCAGATACCTTTCCCTTTGAGCACAGCTGGAGAAGGCGAAACTCCATCACCTGTCTACATACTTCAATTGTATTTTATGAGCTAAGTCTTAGACTTGTTTTCTGACTAGGAGAAAAGTCAATAATGGAAAGCCCGCAAATGACTCATAATAATAATAATAAACCCTCTTCCTGTAAGATGGGGTAAAAGTTTCCCAAAAGCCTGAGATTGATAGCACGAGTTATCAAACCAGTGTTTGACTGGTTTGCTATGCGTTGGATCCAAGAATTTTTATTTTCCTAACAGAGAGCCCTGCACATTCTCATGGTGGTTTTAATGACATGGGGATTACTGTGACTTTCTAACTAAGAAATTCACTTATGATGGTTGAGATCTTCCTTAGAACTTTATTTCAAGGCGCATTGTTATGCCACGGCCTCTTTTTTTAAGTAATTGCTACTTATCTGGATTCCTTCTTTTTGGATAGAGTGAACTGAGAAAGAGGGAATGGGCCAAGAACTGGTGGCAGAAAGCTTATGGGCTCAAAACTGCAAAATGGGTAAGTCATTTGAGACAGCCAAGTATTGGTAGGATATTAATCTTAAGATAGAAGCTCACACATGTGTCTCTTGATGTAAACACACAGCAACAACTATAATTAAGAGTGCACCATCCTAATTGCCCTCGATGCAGAAGAGTTTCATCTTTCACTTTTTGGAGACCACTGATCTGTACTATGATCTTTCTGCATAAGTATCAAAAGGCAGAAAATGTTTTGAGATATTTGGATATTCTAGGGCATTTCAAAAGGTCACTGGAAAAAGGAAGTAAATGTGAATGAGATTTACTTTTTTTAGTCTTCTTTGTACATATACCCCAAACAAAGTTGCACACCCTTGGTCTGGTAAGTACATAAACAAAACTAACTGAACTTGCTTCCTTCCAGTTGATTCCAACTCATGGTATCTTAGGATTTAAACTGAGAGAGAGAGAAGAAATCATGATCACTAGTGTAGGTCATAGAAACTAACGTGTACTATTTAAGTTGCTTACATCTTGCAATGTTTTGCTGCAAAGAACAATGGTGTGCATGTTTCTGCTGGAGTAGACCAGTGGATGGACACTAAAGTTTACTAGTAGTTACCAACGATGAAAGAGAGGGAGAGTCAATTGTTGCTAAGAGGCACTGCACAAAATCTGCTCAACTGGTTTCCTCTGTTACGATGTTATAGGGTTCTTTATAAATATATCACTATGTATATTTTAAAATGTTCCTGGAAAAATTATTTTCATTCCATTTCTCCATGAACTTATAAAGCCCCATTTTATAACAAAAATTTTACTATTTCAATATTTTTCCATGGACAATTGAGTAATATTAGTTGTGGTCATCAACTCATTTCCAATTCTCCCATTATATTTTAACAGGGATTTTGTGCAGTGTCTCTTAGTAATGATGCACTCTCACGCCCTATATAAATATATTTACCTATATACATGCCTGCATTTGGACCTCTATATATGTCCTTTATCCCCCAGTTCTTCCCTCTATTTCCTTTTACTTTCTTCTTGTCCACTATCATGCTCAGCCTCCATTTGGGTTTCAGTATTTTCTCTATTACATTACTCTTGATCAATCCCTATTGTGTCACTCCTACCCACCTTGTCACTGATTTTGAATCCCTTGTTATTCCCTTGTCTCTGGACTAGTCAACACGATTGCCTTTCCCCCTCCTCCCCATCTCCCATGGCCCCCTTTGGACAGAAGATTGACATTGGACTTCCACTCAAGTACTTCCTCAGCGCAAGAACATTTTGTGTTAAATTAGCATTCTGTGATGCTCACCTTTCCAAAACAATCACTGAAAACAAATATGTGCATAAGCAAAGGTGGCAAAGAAGGCAGATGGTGCCCGGCTATCAAACGATGGTGTCTAGGGTCTTTAGGGCTTAAAATTAAACAAGCATCCATCTACCTAAGAAATAACAATGCTCACATGGAAGAAGTACACCAGACTATGTGACCTTGAGGTGCCAAAGTGATCAGTTATCAGGTGTTAAGAACTAAAAACCATAACATTGCATGTTCACCTCCCTGATATGACTGCTGGCAAGAAATGGGTGCATAGGCAAATGTGTTAAAGAATGCTGATGTTGCCAGGCTATCAAAAGATACAGTGTCTGGGATCTTAAAGACTTGAAAGTAAACAAGTGGCCATCTAACTCAGAAGCAGCAAAGCCCACATGGAAGAAGCACACCAGCCTGTGTGACTACAAGGTGTCAAAGGGAGCAGGTTTCAGGCATCAAAGAACTAAAAATTGTATCATTATAAAGGAGGGGGAGGACTGAGTGGGGACCCAAAGCCCATCAATAGGTGAAGCGGCACCCCCTCACAGAGGGGTTGCAGGGAGGAGAAGAGTCGGTCAGGGCACAGTGTGGCAGCAATGAGGTATGCAACTTTCCTCTAGTTCCCAAATGCTTCCTCCCATCCACTATCAGGATCCCAGTTCTACCTTGCAAACCTGGCTAGACCAGGGGGTGTACACTGGAGTTGGAAGCATGGGAAATTCAGGACAGATGATCCCTTCAGAACCAGTGGTGAGTATGTTGTACCGAAAGAGCAGAAGGAGGGTGAAGTGAAAGGGGGGAACCAATTGCCGGGATCTGCAGATGATTTCTGTGGAATACAGACAGTGGGGAAGTGGGTGAAGGGACACAGCGGACTGAGTACAGTATAAAAAAGTAATAACAATGTGTAAATTATTAAGGGTTCACAGGGGAGAGGTGGGGGGAGGGATGGGAAATATGGGGAGCTGGTACTGGAGGCCTAAGTGGAGGGAGGATGTTTCAGGAGTGTTGATGGCAACAGGTGTGCAAATATGGTATGCATGCAATTGACGTATGTATTGATCGTGATGTGAGTTGTATGGCTCCCAATGCAATGATTTTTTTAAAAAAGGAGGGGGAAAGAGGAGCTTATACAAAGGGCTCAAGGAGAAAATGTTTGGAAATGAAGATGACAACATGCGTACAAATGCGCTTGATACAAAGGATGTATTGAATATTGTAAGAGATGTAAAAGCTCCCAATAAAATTATTGAAAGAAAAAAAAAGATATATCACACTTGTGACGCTTTAGTCCAGGCTGACTGCAGGAGCCTGTGAGACAAATCAGAATGAGTCCGTGGAATCTCGACTATGAGCTCTCCATAAGCAGAGTGGCTCATTTCTCTCTAGCAGAGGAGCTGGTGGCTTCGAACCACCAGCTTTTTGGTTATCAACTGAGCACGTAACTGCACAAGTTGCACATGGTACTTGCCCAGTATTGTATGAGAAACTCAGAAAAAACAATGAAGGAGACAATTTCCTCATTCCCTCAACAATTTATAAATTGAAAAGAAAATTATATTTAAAATATTGTGCTTTTCTAATAACTTTGTGTTTTTAATGGCCAAAACACAAAGATATTGATCTTTCATTTATTACTGATGGGAATACAAATTAATTGAGAAAAAACTTTCCGGAGTGTATTTTGCTGTCACTTATAAAAAGCCTTCAACACATGCTTACTCCAGCAATCCTAGTTCTGGGAAATCATCCTAAAAAAATCATCACAAATTTGCACAAGGACTTATCTAAATTGAATTTCATTACACAAAATTTTTATCATATTAGAAAATTGGCAAACAATGCAGAATTGGTCAAATTTTTCTGCAACCTAGGGATGAAACACTGCATAGCCTTTTAAAATAAAGTAATATTGATTATGGGAGTTAAATGTTAATTTTATTATCAAGTGCTTTAAAAAAAACAAGAGATAAGGCCACATGTGCACAATACTACTATTTTTCTTTAAAAAAAACTTTATGTATATGTGACAGGATGAATTGGCAAGAACCACCCTTCATTGTTCCATCCGTGGGAGGGCAGCAATCAAAAGAATTTAATCAGAGTTGGCGCCATTCCGCCTGGCACCAAAGAGAACACCCATTGACAACCTTGGTTGTTTGTGTGAGTCTGCCAAGTTTGGGGTCTGCCAAGGAAGAGTCAAATGCTTCTCAGCATAATAATGGGGTGGTCTGTTGTTCACCAGGAACAAAACATGTCTCTGGCTCACAAGAATAGCCGGTGTCTTCTCAGAAAAAAAAATCATGCTTGTCTTTTGGAAGATGTATTACTTTATAGGTGATTTAGTCAAGGGAACTAACTTTCCACAATAAGTCGTCTGGCATTGAAAGACTTGCACTTGCTCTTTTCCGTGGAACAGGAGTTTATCATTTTATATCGCCTGCTGTTTTACGGTCAGCAAACTCCGGGCCATGGGCCAAATTCTGCCATCTGACTTTTTGCGGCCAAAAAAAGATAAGGATGATTTTTACTTTTTTAAATAGTTGAAGGTATTATAAGAACTCTAATGCTAATGTACCACAGAAATTATGAGAGATTCCAAGTTATGCCTGTAAATAATGTTTTATTGGGACACAGTCGCCTTCATTAGTTTATGATGATCTGTGGCTGCTTCCTCTTGCTACGGCAGATTGGGGTTCTGTGATCAAGACCATATGCTGCTGTGCATAGAATTTTATCCCTCCCCACCCCACCCCACTCGCTCAAAAAAGAATTCGATTGAAAATCTAGTGGGGTTTTGAAGATGCTAACAGCTAATGTGAAGTCATGCTAGAGCATGGAGCGTCCTGAGCTAAACTGATTGACTCCTATAAAAGAGAAGAGGGAAAGCAGGTAGAGTCCAATCACACTTGGTGGTCCAGTAGGACAGTGGAAAAGTGCACCATCGGGACTTGAAGGTTGTAAATCTTTACAGCTGCCAACTGCACAATCGCCACATCCATCTTGAGCGTGGTAACCTGTGCACGCAAACCCATGGCCTTTCTGTTCTTAGCTGGATGCTTAGCACTATGCTACCACGGCTCTTTATAAAAGAGAAGAGACTCTTAAAGGCACAAGGGGAAGAGAGTCGCATGAAGGTGGATCTCCACGCCAAAGAATACCATGAAATAATGGACTTCCCAGAAGTTTGGAAAGGAAGGCTCTTCCTTTGACACTTTTGAGAGAAGATACCCTGCCAACAACTCGAGTTCAAACACAGTCCAGCCTATTAATTGTGCCCTAACAGCTTCCATACTAGGACCCATGGTGACAACCATGAGGCTAGCAGTTCAAAACCACCAACCATTCATCAGGTAAAAGTTCCAGAGGTCCTCAAACTTCATCTCCCGGATCACATGCGGCCTGCCAAAGACATCTATCTGACCGTCCGGTGTTTTTGATGCTGCTGCCTGTCTTGCTTAGCAGCGGGTTCATCCTGGACCTGCAGTAAATCTGTTCATAGTTTTTTATTTTAACTATAGTCTGGCCCTTCAACAGTCTGAGGGACAGTTAAAAAAGTGTGAGGACCCCTTGTAAACTTTCTACTCCGTAAAGAATTACAATCCCATAAACTCCCCTAGGCAGTTCTCCCTATCCTATAGGTCGCCATGAGTCCGACAATGCAATGGCGGGTACTTTTTGGTGACTCTGTACTGTAAGATCTTATTTTTCCCCTCATAGGCCATCAGACATGTGGTGTTTACCTGCAGCAACCAGATCTCTTTTCCATCCAGTCAATTGTGAGTCACAGAGACCTACAGGGCAGAGTCCAGCTGCCCCTGTTATTACCGTTCTGAGACGGTAACTCTTTGTAGAAGTAGAATTTCTCATCCTCCCCCGACAAAGCGGCTCAAGATTTCAAAAGACTCCCCTTGCCACATGGGACCACGCTACAGCACTCCTAGGAAATGGATACGGACCCACAAACCCCACACTACTTCCTCCCCAACAAAATCAGTTTGTTGACTTTTAATCTTATGGAGAAACTCAGAAACTACTTCTCAGTCAAACTCAGAAAACAGTCAAATTAGCAAGACCGCCTCTCAGCAATTGATCTTTTTTTCAGTACAAAGATTTGCATTGCAGCTTAAATGATTTGCAGCAACACCCACCAGAACCTCTTCCCTTCTTTGATGGGGGCAAAATTATGCTGGTCACAGTCATAATTATCCCATGTAGGTAAGCAAAGAAATCTTTAATGGAAACAGAAGGAAGCTCAGACACTTCCAAGTAATATAGAAGGGTAAGTCAAAAGTATGGCTATAAAATCATAGAAATGTTCACTAAAAATATCAAAATGTGAAGCTGTTCTTTCTAAACATATCCTCCATCTAAGTCTAGACACTTCTCAGCAAGGTGTTTCTTTCTCCCTAACACTTGTCCCCTCAAATTTTGCACTCTTCAAATCACATCATGTCAAGAAAGTAAAGAAAAGAAAAAGCAGTTTGGGCATCCTCAAGGGATTTAGATTCCATTTCTTTGAAATGTATTTTATTTGGGGAACAAAAAGAATTCTGAAGGAGCAAAATTAGAGCTGTGTTATATATGGGGCATTGTTTCCCCAAAGAAAAATTCTGGTTGAACCACCTGCTACCCTCAAAGAAAAATGAACGTGTACTCGGTTGTGACGTGAACAAAGCTTTTTAGTACAACTGTCCTGGTTTTTCTCCCACCACTGAAGTTTCTGTTTTCTAAAACTTCTTCATAAGAATAAGCCCCCATGTTGTATTGTGTCCTTTGAGAAAATCTATCAAGCTTACTCCTTTGGAACAACAAAAATAATCACTATAAACTTTGTAGCTGAATTCTCTATCTTTACTTGAAGAGAGTAGATCCTGTCAAATATCGATTTTGATAGTACCTTTTTAATTGACATAAGATGTCATTGACATGTGACATAGTTTTATTGACATATGATGTACATATCATACAGGTTGATAGTTCAAATATATTGAAAAGTTATTCAAGCATCACCGACTCAATTTTAAAGCAGTTTCTTCTTTCTTCTACTCATTGGTATTTGCTCCCCAGATCCCCCTAAAATTGCTGGCCATACTTCCAAAGAATCCATTTATCAAGTTATTGTCTCTATAGCTGTACCTATCCTGGATTTCATGTCCCAAAAAAAGTCAACAATGATAACAAAATAAAATAGAAAAAAATTCAATGAAAAGAAAGCACAAAATATTAAAAAGTAGGACAAATTTTAAATGGATCCAAAAGCAGTGTACAATATGACAAGATAATAATGATTTATAAATTATCAAGGTCCCATAAGTGTGGGGGAGCATGGAGGGAGTATAAAAAGGAGGAACTAAAACCTAGGACTTAAGTAAAAAGAAAACGTTTTAAGAAGAATGATGGTAACAAATGTACAAATGTGCTTTGCATACAATGAGTGTGTGTGCACAGATTGAGATAAGACTTGTATGAGCCCCTAATTAAACAATTAAAAAATTTAAAGACTATTACATACATTTGTTATCATGCAGAAAAATAAAATGGATCCAAAAGGAGATCAAATGATAAAAGTGTTCTATTTTAATCTAACTGCATAGGCAATAATCCACTTTCCAGTGCACTCAGCATGATAGCAAGGCTATTCATATCATAGGTCTGTGGTCAGAAGGGAAGCAATGAAGATCGAATCCATGGGTGGACACTGAAAATTGATTTTGGTCTTCCACTCATCCATAGCCTTCTGCAAATCAAGTGTTTATGATTTCGACTCTGATACCATTCCCTCTTTTGGATTTGGATTTTGTTATTTACAATTCTTACTTCGCACAGGCTGTTAGGCTTTGTCCGTGTGGACTTCATTGACCCCTCATTCAGATGGCTGCTTGTTTTAGGAAAAGCCTTTAGGATCTCAGCACTATTCTTTCAGATATTCAAGTGCCAACTGGTTTCTTTGCCACTCTTTGCTATCACACTCATACCTTCAGAGATCTCTTCATGAAGGTGAGCATCAAGCAGGTTCATGTCATAAAAACGAATTGTTGTTAGATTGGGGTTTGAATTAAGTGGTAGCCCCCAAATCTACTCACATATCTGATTTATATATGTCTCTTTTTTGTTTTAAATCCATCATTATCATTTTTATGATAGAGTACATTGCCAGTCATCCCTATGCAACATAAGACTGCATCATTAACTTACCCAATAGTGAGGAATTTAAGACAGTGTTAAGAAAAGGAAATGATGTGAGTATAGGCCACCAACAAGCCATAACACATGAATTGTTGATTTGTACTGATTAAGGTCTTAAGTAACTGACATTGTTTACACAAACAATGAAGGTCGGTGATAGAACATTCATTCGCAAGGTAGAACCATTTATTAGATAGTTACATATTACAAGAGTAATACATATCATGACAAACCAAGGACAGCTGTAAAATAGCAACTATCTGTAAATCTTGGGTCACCATTCATGGGGCACCCTCCAGGCAAGAGGATTGGAACTTTGTTGAGGGCACCCTAACAAAATTAAGTCTAATATACTTTGGGGAGAACTTGTGAGACAATTTTAAACATGTTTAAACATTACATTCTTTGGAATGAACCTGTGCATGTCTGATCTGGAAACCTAGTAACAATATTTTTATCTTATTCTTGTTCATAGACATTGATATGCATTCCATTCCCACCACCACTTTCACTGACCAATGTCCTCTAACACATTTTTTTAATTCGACATTGTTCTTATATCTATCATGAGTTGCTTGCTCAGAAGCTGTCCTTGGGCACGAGTTCCTTTTGGCTATACAGAGCACCTCCACTCATCTGCTGCTGTTCTTTATCTAGAAGTCCTCAGCCCTGGATCCTCTTTAGACATCACCCCTTCTCCGTAACTGATGACAGAGAGGTCACAGTGCTGTGTCTACCTTTGTTTTAATACCACTAGGCAAGTTTATAGAATATACAGTATATTCTCCTTCCATCTTTAGCCTCTCTCCCAAGTATTTCCATCATCTGCCTAGACCCTTGCAGGCTTCCCTTTACTTCTCCCAAACTCCATTCTTGACATGATGATTAATCTTGTCTTGGTATGCACTCACTGTCTACTTTCCTGCTCCAAGAAGATGGAAAGGGAAACTTCTATTCAGTAGTCTAATCCGTAATAATTATGATATCTCAGATCACACAGATAGTGTCACACAAGTGACATCTGAACTCTTCTAACTTTATGTGACAGAATCAATATCAACAGCCCACAGCCGATTTCTCTGAAAATGTCAGATATTCCTTGCTTTTCCAAACATTTTAGCAATTCTGATACCAACTGTCCCTCTCCTAGTACCCTTTCTTCTCTATTGGGTTCAACAATGCATTGCAATAGCCACACAAAACTCTCAACCCAGATGAAAGTCATAGCATTTATCTAGAAAGTAATAGGTTACAATGCAGCTTCAGGAATCCTCAGGATACAGTTATTCAACCTAGAGATTCTCTTCGCAACCATGACTCAGCAGCCTTCCCTCTGTCCCTAGGCCACTAGGGTCCTTGTTTCTCTTGGTCTAGCCCAGTCTCTACCTTGTGCAGGCAATTGCAAAGTTCATTTATCTCTATTAATAAATACAAAAAGGCAATCCACTCCATAGTAAGCCTTAACCCAAAGGTTCCCCATTGTTTAGCCCTGTGAGCTGACAAACCCACCACACAATCTTCTGCTAATCTCTTGATCCCACTGCCTCTGCTGCCACCATGTGTTTGCACTGCTTCTCTCTCTGTCTTTGAACTTGAAAAGCTTTTCAACACAGTGATCCCAGGTCCACACTATGCTCTTATCTTTTCTTCTGACTGGAAGTGATTTCGACTTTCTGCCTGTTTGGTGACTCACTCTACATCTAGTGGTATAGCAAAAGTAACCAATTCCCTTGTTAGGGTTCCATATACCACACCAGATGGATGCCATGCACCTATTCACATTTTTATAAATCTAATTCCTTTGATGGATGACAAGTATCTCATTCGCATAGTCCTATCTATTCATATGATGGAACTTGAAGGCTATGGCCATAAGCATCATGCTAAGTAATTTAATACACAGCAGTGGCTTTGATACTCCAAGTCTGAAATAAATTCAAAAGTCCTTCAAAACAAATAACATTATCAAGATCTATTAGAAAATTATCTTATTTTCCTTAATTCTTTTCATGGGTAAATAGTGGACAAAACACTAAGGGTTTATATATGTTCATATACATATGAACTAACACACAATTATATGTATTCAAAACATATGCCCATACACACTCACCATATAGCTTCCAAACATAAATGTTGATTGTCAGACACTCTAAAATATCAATCCAAAAATGGAAGGAAAATGTTCTGTAATTGTCTCATTATATTTCTAGGATCTCATTACTCCTTAGAACCAGAATGCCACATTAATATGCACATGGATTTGTGTGTTTCCTTACTTCTGTTTCCCCTGCATTCCTAGTTGTGACCACTGGAATGTGTCAAGAATAAAAATGAACTCATTTATGGATCACATACTTCTTAATAACTGCCCTCTTTTTTGCATATAGATGGATTTTTAGATTATTTGTCTGATCATTTATTTTATTTAAATTATCATCTCAAAGCTACTCCTACAACCCGTGGAGGTACTCTGGTTCTACTACTTCAGTCTACTGAAACTGGCATATCAAGAAAGCATCAGCATTAAAGCAAAAGGTAAAAGAATAGAAAGCAAGGAACAAATGCAGAAAAAGACTAATGAGATAATAAGATGGAAAGAGAGTAAGTTACAGGACGTATTGATTAGTAGTCTAGTCAGTGGTTCCTTTGAAAGTAATTTTGTTAAGGTTAGTTGCATTGTCCCAATGTAACTAATGCACTCCTTTGAAAGTTCCTTTAAAGTCTACATTGCTCATGAATACTATGAGATGGTTTCTTGAGGAGGGGAGGGAGGGGCAAGTCCAAAGTAGTAAGACATTTCGTATATGTGTCAATGTGGTGGGATAAACATGATGCCTTTGACTAGCTAGATGATTAGTAGCAGAAAATTAAATAATATTAGGTTTTTAGAAATTTGTAAAAGACCAGAAGGAGGCTTTCAGACTACCATGAAAGGCAGGATAAAAATCCTGAACAGCTATAAAAAGATTTCTATTAGTAATTGGGTACTACTAATCTTTTTAAATTTTCATATGCACCAGTTATGGTTTTTCGGCTGGAACTATAGCAAGAGCTTAACAAAAACCGACTGAAATGATCAACGTGTGAATTATCTACTTTTAGATAATATGGGTGTTTCTTGTGTTCTTAATAAAAAAAATCAGACAGCCCCATTAAAAGGAACAGACTCTGTTTTTTTATTTTAGTATCTCCTTTCTTAAATACCATCCATTGCAACTTCATCCTCAAGTGTCTTGTGATTTTGAGCTGACTGTCCTGTGGCATTAGAACTTTCATACTTTTTTCCTCATATCCAATAGGCATTGGGGGTGAGGGGAAGCTTCATCTTCAATCATATAGTATGCATCTTTCCTGTAATAAGATTGGTCAAAACAAATTATGTGTCTTCTGCTAATCCACCTGTAGCCATCAAAGAAAGTCCACATGTGAAGAACTTTATACTCATCAAGATTCACCTCCCATAGAATTGGGTCCATTCTCTGTGAAATAGAGAATACCTTACTAAGAAGACAAAGGAGAGGATATATATGTTACATACTGAATCATAGTTTATGTAACTCTTATTTAGGTACAGCTTTATCCATGAAGTTATGTCCTGGGACTCATTCGGATCTTCATTTTGAAGAAAACACTGAGTTAGCTAGTAAAAGAAGATCAAAAAGTGTGTATATTAACATAGTAATTACACAAATAGAAACAGCCTTCAAGTTTTATATATCTTAGACTAATTTATATAATTATATACTCATAAAAATGATTTTCAAGTTCCCAAATTTCTAAACCGCAAAACATTTCCTTAGATTGTTTAATTCAAAACAGGGTATCTGTCTTTTTACGGCAAATTATTTACTCCTTTCATCACTTCAATCATGGTCTTTCAGTTACCATAGCTTTTCTAGGTTATCAGAAAGCCAGTGAATAATCTCCCCCCACTTTCCATTAGAACATTCTAACCTTGCTTCTATTCAGCTACAGAGAATAGTAAAGAATAACCATTATTAATGGGCTCTCTAAATCCCAATTTCAGCCCAGAATATGGGGAATAATATTTATGAGTCCTCTCGTAATCACTGATGACCTCAATCAGGATATGAACTCAATAAATGATTTGATCGCTACTGGATAACACACCTCCACAATAAAAGTCAAAAGACTAAGAATAACCCAAGCAAACTGGGTGAAAATGTAAAGGCAGTCATTCAGCTCTGACCCTTTACATTGAGCTCTTGAGGCTTCTGCTCATAGAAATTCTAAGTACTTTTGTTAATCTTCATGTTTTTTTTTCCTCACCTTTGTGTTTATACAAGTTCCTCTAATTATGGACTGGTGCACCTTTCTCTTCATTCATTATCATATTTAAATTTAATTGAAAAAGTAATATCCACACAATTTATAAATGGTCTTTTGACAGTACTTCACTACAGCAGAGCAATTTCCTAGCTTTTATTAATGACCAGACTGATAGCTTTTTAAAACTGAACAATGGATCTATTAAAATTATTATTCACCATCTGGGTCTCCTTGAACACTTGTTTGAGGCCAAGCTGTTATTTCTAAAACAGAAAAGAAAATGGACCAAGTTGTAAGCTCCCAACAGACCCATAACATATACTTATAAAAATTTTCCTCAGATAGGGCATGAACTTGATTAGCCATTAGCAGTCAAAAGTGTAAGAAAGAGAGATAAATAGCTGGCCATTTAAAATCTGAATCATAGAAATAGAGCTAAGAGGAGGATGGTGAAGACTATCTGAAGAATGAATCAAGGGCTGACCGCATGAGCACACATCTCTCTGAAAGTTATTTTAAGTATTTTGAACAGCAACTAGTCACTGAGTAATTGCGTGACTTAAAGTGATTATTTATCGAGCACAATGTAAAAGCAGAACTGGGACACAGTGAATCCCAACACTGAACCTCCATAGCTGTGGGACATTGAACAACCTGGTGCTCTCTATTCATCACTTTCTTCCCTTGCAAAATTAGAATAATAACATGGTATTAAAGCTACATTCTCTGGGGATATTGATAAGATAATAAACACAAAGCAATGTATGTATGCTACATGATACATAGTGCCAACAAAAGGTTATCTGGTCTAAAACATACATAATTCCTCGACTTCTTTATCGCTTTCTCCTTCCCCGACCCCCACTGTCATAACCCCAGTTATACCTTACAAATCCGGCTAGACCAGAGCAGGTACATACACTAGTACAGATAAGAACTCTGGACACATGGAATCCAGGACAGATAAATCCCTCAGGAACAGCAATTGGAGTATTGATACCATGAGTGTAGGGGGAAGGTGTTGGGTAAAGGGGAGAAAGGGCAACCCATGGCAATGATCAACATAAAACCACCACCCCACCCCCAGAGGGGGACAAACAGCATAAACCTGGGTGAAGAGAGATGGCAGATGGTGTAAGATATGAAAATAATAATGATCTACAATTTATCAAGGTGTCATGTGGATGGAAGAGTAGGGGCGTGAAGGGGGAAAAAGAAAATGATGATGGCAATATCTGTACAAATGTGCCTGAAACAATTATGTATGGATTGCTATAAGAAAGTGACCAGATGTCCCATTTTTAACAATTTAACAACATCCTGTGGTGTTTTAAAGTTAAAATAAATATATTACAATACTATTTATGCATTCTGTGAACATCTCTGTTGCTCCATATAGACCAAATTTTTAATTAAAAAAAAAACCCTTCCCCCCAGTCAATAGTGTCTTTCTTAAAATCTGGTCACTTTATTTGTAAGAATCCCTATAAAATTATTTATTTTAAAGGTTATCTGATCTATTATCTGTGCAGTATTTCTCGGGATAGAACCGGAATGCTTCAAAATATTCATAACGAAATGGAATAAAAGGCTGATGGAATTTTACATTATTTTCCGAAGTCCTTACATATAATGATGTCTTATTTTAGATTTGACCCACTGGTACCTTAAAAGTTCTGATTTTTGGACTTTATTTGAAGCCCACTAAATCAGAATTTTTTAAGCATGGCTGCTGTATAAAATTCTTGGGCATACTTAAAATTTAAGAGTACTTCATATAGTGAAACATGAGTTTTCCTCCTAAAGATACATTGAAATGTTTTGTGTGTTTGTATTCATTTCTGATCTTTCTTTTCTGTCATCCTCATCCATGTAAATTCACTTGGTAACTTGTCCCAGAAAATTTTCAGTGTTCTCCTTCATAGTAGCCTTTGGAAATCAAATAAATATAACTAGAATAATAAACCTACTTTTTCCTTTCATAATTCTTCAACATATGTTTCCAGAAATTTGAAGTTTCTCCCTGGTTGTACTTTCCCTCAAGGTATGTTTTATTTGATGACAACTCAATCAGGGAAGAAATTGCTGTTTTTGAAATACATTGCTGTGTTCAACAAAGGATATGAATTTGATTTTTTTGTGCGTTTGAGTTTTGGGGTTGGGTTTTTATTTGTTTGTTTGTTTTGGTAATTCAGAAGGAGAGGATTTCATTCCAACATTTTTTGTGTGTGTGTGAAGAGAAAATGTCTCTATATTTTGTTTTAGGTCATTCTCCACTGTTGCTATTGATTGAAGTAGGAGCTTCTCTGGAGTGTCTAAAACTCACCCTATTGCACACACTTACTCTCTCTTTTCTAATAATTCAGGAGCAATGGTTTGCTGTACCTATTCAGAGAATACTTTACTTTGTACCAGTTCTTTGCTTTCGATCCAGAAACAGCTGCTCCATCTCCTGTGACACAGGATGTAATAAAACGTAGTAAATGGAGTAGGGTATTTTGATAGATTAATCACTGCGGGGTGTGCGGTGTTCACAGCACTCGCAGTGAAAGTGAAGAGATTATACCGGAATGACATCTGTTTTCTTCCATGTAAATTGCTAGACTTTGAATCTGCTGTTATTTAGCAGATGTGTAGATTTAATTATTAGGATTGCATAACCACTGGGGAAAGCACGCGCTTTTATTGATAGCTTTCCACCTACGGTAATTGCAAGATAAGTAAACTGCCTTTGTCTCCTTTGTGAAAATAAAACTAAAAAAGTTAAACCCATAGGGGATGCATTACTTTCTCATTGCTAAGGTGCATAGGAACTGATGCGGTTGAAATATATGTATTAATAAAATTCCAACAAATATGTGTAACAGTTTGACAATTATTTTTCTCACAGGCTGTAGCTAACGACCCATTATTCAGAAAATATTTCAGAGATGTGTTCGGAGATGGTCTGTTTCAACAGAACTGAAGACCTTTTCTGGATTCCTAAGATTTTGCATGGAGTTATAGACAGTTTGGGATGAAGAAAGCCTGGGGGACGATCTGCTTCTAGCTATTCATTTTACACTAGAGGAAACTAAGGAGGAAAAAAATATATAATATCTGCCAAGTGAGTGCCAACTTATGCCTAAACTTTATGACTGTCATTCCAGTACCCTCAACAGAGTTTGCATGTAGGAGAGGGGCACAAATGTGCTAACAGAGGACCTGAGACTTCGCAGAGTTGCCTACGTGGTGACAGAGGTAGCTTGGGGCTGGCCACGGGTTCTTTGACAAAGCTTCAGAGAGATTGTTGCACATGATGTTAAAGGAACATTCAGTCCAAAACTCAGGGCTTTGGGACCTGGTCCCATATGTGCCACTAACAAGTCTATGATTCATAAACTTGGATACATTCATTTCCTCATCTGTGCTGAGTGGTTAACCTGAAAATATATTGTTCTTCAGAACTGAAATAAAAACCCAATGACCTTTCTTCTTTTTCTCTCTTCATGCAAAATAATTTTGTTGTTGTTGTTGTTGAGAATATACACAGCAAACATATTCTCCAACCCAGGTTTAAGTAAGTACAATTCAGTGACATTAATTAGATTTTTGGAGTTGTGCAATTATTCTTAGCCTGTTTTTCTGAGTTGCTCTCCCATTAACAAAACTTACTTCCCACTAAGTTTCCTCATTAATCTTTAAAGTTACTGCTGTCAATTTGAACCACCACTGAAAGACTTTTTTTTAATTATATTATTGGAGACACTTACAACTCGTATCACAATCCATACATCCATCCATTGTGTCAGGCACATTTGTACATATGTTGCCATCATCATTTTTGAAACATTTTCTTTCTACTTGAGCTCTTGGTATCAGCTCATTTCCCCTCCTCCCCCCTCCCACCCTCATGAACCCTTGATGATTTATAAATTATTCTCTTTTTTTCATGACTTACACTGACCGCTAACTCCCTTCTCCCACTTTTCTGTTGCCCACCCCCCCTGGGAGGAGATTATATATAGATCATTGTGATTAGTTCCTCCTCTTTCCCCCTCCTTTCCCTAACCTCATAGTATCACAACTCTCATTATTGGTCTTGAAGACTTTATCTGTCCTAGATTCCCTGTCTTTTTAGCTCTTGACTGTGCCAGTGTACATGCTCTGATCTAGCCAGATTTGTAGGGTAGAATTGGGGTCATGATTGTGATGGGGATAAAGCATTAAAAAGCTAGAGGAAAATTGTGTACTTTGTCAATACTCTTCAGTGTTTATACTGCACCCTGACTGGCTCATCTCCTCCTTTTGACCCTTCTGTGAGGGGACGCTCAATAGTCTACATATGGGCTTTAGGTCTCCACTCTTCAGTCCCCCTCATTCACATAGATCTGACTTCATATTCTGAGTCTTTGATGTCTGATACCTGATCCCATCAACATCTCATGATCATAAAGACTGGAGTGCTTCTTCAGTGTGTGTTTTGTTGGTTCTCAGCTACAATGTCAACTCTTTCATTTCAAGTCTTTAAGACCCCAGATGCTTTTGTAGATATCTTTTGGTAGATGGACACCATCATTCTTCATTACATCTGCTTATGTGCCCATTTTGTCTTCAGCAATTGTGTTGGGAAGTCTGAGCATCATGGAATGGCAGGTTATTAGAACAAGGTGTTCTCTCATTGAGGGAGTACTTAACTAGAGGGCTAATGTCTGTCTGCTACCTTAATACTTAACATACAAATATAAGTACATATTTCCCTAATGCTATATATAAGTATATATGTATAAGCCTGTATTTAGACCTCTATAAATGTCCTTTACCTCCTAATTCAGAAAAAAAAAAGACATGGATAGTAAGGTATCAGGACACTAACCCACCTAAGGGGAGGGTACTGTTTTTATTTTCACAATAGAGGAAAAGAGGAACCAGACATCAACCTGCTGCACCAAGACATGAAAGCAACACACCAACTTTTCCTCTTTCTAATGGGCTTTCTTCTGTCCCTCAAATTCTCTTGCACTTATATATAAAGCAAAGGTGCTAACTGCGGAACTTCACTTGTCCAGAAAGTTAGTTATGGATGATCTTTTTTTCAGAATTCTATATTGATTCAATTGAAAGAACTTATATACACTTAGAAACTTTCATCCTGTCCAGGGGGTAAACCCACATGAAGAACTCTGTCTCCTATATGTTATAAACAAGGACTTCACATCACCAGAATATCAGGCATACGCATTTTAGCTAAAATAAGCAAGACCTACCTTTTAAATGTAAAATAAGTCAGACCAAAAATAAATTTCCAGATATTCTTACAAATAACCACCTTCATTGCTTGAATTCAACATTACCAACCAAGGGTTTTCCTAATATCTAAAATATTCCCATGAAACAAACTATAAACCAAGATGGCATAAGGCAAAGAAACAAATACCATTCATTTAAGATTTTCTCCAACATAATACAAACCATCTGAATTATTCAAAACTATCTGGAAATTAGATGAATCTCCCCATATTTTATTCAGAAGCTCTGATCTTTTTGTATGATTGAATCATAGATATGGCAATTATCTACTTAATTGGGCATGAGTTGTCCAACATCTAGCATTACACAGAAGTCAGAGAATGTCCATGAAGTTTTGCATGCTGTATATGTCACAAGAGCCCTGATTGAACAGCTTTCACCACTGCCAGGGTGGACAAGGAATGTAACTTATTACGGCTAATGTTATGTGTTAACATGGACAGTCTTTGATTATGGGCGCATTCTCCCCTTTGTGATATTCTATAATTAACCCCCATTTTATGTGCTGTAAATCCTAACATCTATACATTCATGAAGAAAGCCTGGTGATAGAGTGGATTCAACATTGGACAGTAGTCCAGGTCCACTAGCGGCACCTCCAGAGAAAGATAATGCTTTCTGCTCCAGTAAATACCTATATCCTTGGAAGCCCAGCGGGGGTCAGTTCTGCACTTTCCTATCAGTCAGAATCCACTCCGTGGCCGTGAGTTTTGTTTGGTGTGTGCTAGGGAGGCTGGACTAGGGTGGAGTGTATCTTGAGTCACAATTTGACAAGAGCCACACCATTTTTCAAGCCACATCTTCACTCCATTGCTTGATACAAGAAAAATGTCCTTGAAGCTACTCCCTGCACCTGATATGGATTGAATATTGTGTACTTTTCCCATAGCTCTTGTGAGTCTCGTTGGCCAGAAGGAATCACCCTAATGGAATTAAGGCAGCTAATCACAATAAGATTGATTGGACTTCATCATGGCAGAGGCCAAGTGTCAACACTTAATGGAGAAAGACAAGGTGGGAGTGGTTGCACAAATAGATAACACAGTCAGCAAAGTAACAGACATGTTCTGACTCATGTTGAGTTATGGCCTTGACTACTTAGGCACCACGCCCTGAGGAGTGAAACAGAAGGGAAATCCTCTAAACATTTATTGGATCCCTACAAACAGAAAATTTTCAGATCAAGTGAACAGCAGTCTGACTGGAATCCCCAGAATAGAGAGCCCCACGACCCTCAATCAACATCCAGACTTAAGGCAATTTACAGACTCATGACTCTTTGAATGAAAGACCCCAGTGCACTGATAAAAATGTGTACTGTTAATCTTTCTACCAGTCTTCCCCCAAAGAAATCTATGGCCTTTTACAAGAATGGCTGTTCATGGAGAAAAGGGAAATTAAGAGACTTTGAGGGGATTGCTAGAAACTGGCCTCTGATCTGATACTAATTCCAGGAAATTCAAAATGTCATTGCTACCCCGCCACCCCCACCCTACACCCTCCAGTCAAAGTGGAGCCACAAGGAAGTTAACTAGTAAATGGAGTCTTATCTGAGCTTTGTCTCACAGAGGAGCCCCAGGCAGATCCTGAGTTATTAACCAATGCTAGAGGCATCAGTGAAATGAACCTACTGGTAGCACCCTCATCTCTTATCCCTGGTATGTGGAATAAAGGTCATTATGGAGGGGAACACCAAATGAAAGCCATCAGAACTGCTTGTACTTAGGGTAATAGTAAACTACAATCAGTACCGAATTCCTGAAAGGACTGCAGAAATGAGTGCTAACAAGAACTCAAAAGATACAGCACTGTTGATTCCTGCCTCATCCCTGTCTAACTCATCTCTTTGGCATGGTGGTTACACTGTGGAAGGGAATGCGCAAAGTTAGCAGCTTGAAATATGCCAGCTGTTCTGTGAGAGAAAGACAGGAGGATTTTCTACTTCCCTAACCATTGAACTCACAAGGGCAGCTCTATCCTGGCGAGTTAAAACATAGCTCAAAAACCCAAGTGACGGCCATCACGTCAATACTGACTCCCAGCGACCGTATGCGATGGAATAGGACTGCCCTCTAAGAGTTTCTGAGACTAGTTATGAGGATAATCTTTCTCCCCCTGAGCTGAAGGGTCACAGCCAAGAGGTAACAACTATGGCACCAGAGCTCCTTGCAAAAAATCCTCTGAGAACCATGGCCCAGTAAAGTTGACACAAAAACTAGCGACCACAATGGTGGAAGAAGGAACTTCTAAAGGCCAATCGTGACCAAGCCCATGACCACTTGCAGGAAGAAGACTAGAAGTGCTAGCGTATTTCTTCCTTGTTTTATCCGATGTGTATAAGTTTGCTTAAAGAGGACTGATGCCCTAGTGGGTTACATGTTGGATGAATAACCATGGGTCAGCAGTTCGAAACCCCCCACCACTCTGCAGGAGACTGATACTGCTTTCTCCTTCCTCAGTCTCAGAAATCCACAGGGCAGTTCAACCCTATCTTATGGGGGGACATTTATACTCTCACATACATAGAGCAGTCTTCAAAGAGGTCTTGGAGTATTTTGTGAAGAGATGGATGCTGAGCAGTTGAGGTCAAGTTGCTTACTTCAAGCAGTGATCGGCTTCTTCACATAGAACCTAGAAACTGGAGATTCACAATTAAAGCTCTTCTTCCTCCCCCTTCCTGGTTATAATATATTTGAAATACATACTGGTGGAACTTTTCTTGAGGACAACAAAAGGAACTTGAGGCAGTTACAAAAGCTGTTGTCAACCTGAGACTCTTAGGAATGAAGAGGTGGAAGTTAGCTTGTCAATCAGGTCACTGATAATGACCTTGTTTGGAGATGCTACGGAGATGAATAGCTCGCTGGAGGAAGGACAGCATAATACCATTTGTGAACCATGTGTTTTTATTAGCTGATTCTTCTCAAACATCACTCAGCCCTTTTTCCATACAGTGCTGTATATTCCCACAATCAGATTCAAGATTGCATGCCTCGCTGACCTCTGTTACCATCCTTTATATCGCCTGCTGTTCTCTACTTGTCATTGGCAAAACATCCTTTACTCTTAACTTTGTGTGTGTGTGTACTTTCTATTCAAATCACCCTACCTGTTGTCCAGCAGCTTTTCATACAATCAACTCTCATGGATATCTTTTCATCCCGTGCCTCTTAATTCTCTGGGTCAGGAGGTGGTGAGGCAACTCTTCTTACTCACCATTGTCACGTACAGCTTTTCAAACTCACTGCAAGCCAATCACTCCTGAAGTCTATTGACCCTGTATGTGTTAGTCCGGGTAAACTAGAGAAACAAATCCATAAACACGCATATGGATATAAGGAAAAGGTTTAGATACAAGAGGAATGGGACATTGAAAAAGCATCCCAGCCCAGTCTGGTTCAAAGTCAAAAGTCCCATATTAGCCCATATGCCTGATATCAGTCTATAAAGTCTCCTTCCAATTCACGAAGTCACAGGCCAGTGGGTGCAAAGTCCCAGCGCTGGCAGGGGTCTCCCCAGGGATCCTCGCTTCCAGAGCTCGGGGTTCATCAAAAGCATCTAGTGGTGATAGAAGCAACTCAGTGCTGGGAGGGATCTCCACGTGGCTTCTCCAGCTTCAGAGATCTGGTTCCATCAGGGTAAGGCCATGTGGCTTCTCTTCCGGCTCCTTCAGCTCCTCGGACGCTGCCATCTTGTCTTGTCCGTAGTTCGTTGTTTCAGAGACTGACTCCCAACAGCTGGGGAGATGGCTTCTCAACTCCACCAGTAAAATACCGCGAGATTTTCCAGGCATAACAGGAGCAATGAGAAATCCATGCCCACACAGAGGCCTCATTGACTACTCAATGGCAATCTCCAGATTAACAGGCTAGACTCCACCCCTACATATCCATCATGAAATTTACATAAGCACATGACCGCCACACTGTAGGAGAGGGCAAAACTAACTTTACCTTTCTCCCTCAGAATAGCTGATGACTTTGCAGTTAGCAGCCTGATACTTTGTCACCATGCCCCCAAGGCTCATAGACAATTGTGTATGCATCTTTCATGAAACACTGGACTCCTTTTGAAGTTACAGTCAGTAAGAGAATACCACCACTTATTGGTCTTTGTTGAATTCCCATCCACAGGTCCTTCTGTTCTTTGAAAAATTTAACACCTATCTTACTATGTTCTCCTACAGAAAATTCCTTGTTGAATATTATTGCTGTCTTTAAAATATAGATCATTGTATACAAGTAATCTTTGGAAAAGATTTAGCAGCCAGGAACAAATCAGACGTAAGCCAGGCATAAATGGCTGGTATAAATGAGCACCTAAGAGCACTAGCTATCACTTCTTCATGTTGTAGATGTTATTTCCAGTCACTGAATCTCTCCATTGCCAGATGTACTTCTCAAATATCACCTTACATGAGTCTCTCATCAAGGAGACATTCTATGGCTGGATCAACTGAATTGACAGCTTCCCATGCCAGTTACTGCCACTCTTTAATTCATTATCTTCTTCAAAATACACATGACTCACATAATAGTTTTATGCGTTTTACAATGTATTGTCTCTCTTTGCCAACTCCAATCAAAGCTAGATGAGAACACGGTCCTTGTTCTTTCTACTGCCTCTATCACCATGCCTGGATGAGTGCCTGGCAGATGGTTGGTGTGTAGTAATTTCTTGTTGGGAAAAATAATGTTGGACTCCAAGTAATATAGTATGAAATTCATAAGATTCCCACTTTTTACTATTTATCTTTAGAATACCAAATTGTCCTTTTGGACTTGAAGTAATTTAGAACTAATGAGAGAATAGCATCATTTCCCTCACTTTGGAAAGAGAGCACATGACATAGCAGGTGCCCTAGTCTGCATGGGAACTATCCAGTTTGGAATTCTCAGCATCAGCTGATCCATGTCTATCTGTTCTTGTTAAAAACGCAGGCACTTTAAATCTCATGGAATAAAGTGGATCGTGAAGCATCAGAGGGGATATTCTGGGTCATCATCCAGGCAAATTTGTAGAAATAACATCACTTCAACTGAGGATGGTAAGAATATATAAATGGGAAATATGATTCAGTCAGAAGAAGCAACACTAAATTCCTGCCTCAGCTATGCAGAAGTTTCCTGTCTTCTGGAAAAAAGCATTAGGAGAGGCACAATTCATTTATTCATTTGGGGATTTGCCATATAAGAAAGGATATATGGCATGAATTGCAGTAAGGGGGCACATTATTCTAAAATTTTCTAACAAGTAAGCCAAGTTTTCCAGGCTCCAAATTAGCATTTAGTCATTTGTCCTATGAGGAAAATGTAAAATTATTTATTTATACCTCTTACAACTTTTCTTGGTTAGAGTTGTATCTGCATAATAGGCAGTGTGCTGGAAGAGGAAGGAAATATGCTCATGGCATCTGCCATAAAAAGAAGCTATTAAAATGACAATGTTACTGATTTCTTCTATGCTGAGAATAAGTACACTATGAAAAAAATCGTTCAGCAATAACAGGCTAAACTAGAGACTTTTATTAACATAGCCCTCACAATTATTTTACCCTGGACCAGAGGCAGTTCACATCTTACAAAAGGGTGTTCATCTCTGACTCTAAGCGCAAGCAATGAGCATGCTTGACTTAAAATCTGAGAATACGGGCTGAGCCCCGGTGGCGTAGTGGTTGTGCGCGGGACTGCAGCCCACTGGGACGGAGGTTCAATTCCAGCAGTGGGGCTGGGCCTCCTACTCCCACCACCGGAGAGCAGTGATGCCCCCCCCCCCAAAAAAAAATCTGAGAAGACAGTTGAGAGTAGATGAGGGAATAAGGACTTATTGAAAGGAGTAACATTTTGACCAAGTCTTATTGAAGAAGGGAGGAAAATTAAAAAGAAATCCCAAGGTGATGAAATTTTGGAATTAATCTTTCAAATAAACATGTAGTACAGTTTTGACTGCCTCTGAATTTGCAAATGATACCAGGAGTTTCTTTTATGAAAGAGACTTGATTTTTTTTAATAGTAGCTTCAAAAATTACTCTTAAAACACACAATTTGTTTTAAATTACCATTTGGAATTCTGCTAAGTTTTGCTCTAAATCTGATTTATTTTATTTGGGATTGATTTTCTATTGTTTCCTGAGTTTGGGAGAGCCAAAGAGCCTTAGCAGCAGTGGTTCAGCAGCTGGACACCAGCAGAAAGGCCTGAGGTTGGAACGTAGCCACCTGACCAAAGGGGTAAAACCAGATGACCTGCTCCTGTAAAGGTCAAAGACTAGTAAATTCTTTGAGCAATTTTACTCTGCCCTGCAGAGTATCTATAATCAACATCGACTTAGCAGTATGTAGATAGCAACAACTGTGAGAGCCAAATCCTCAGATCTCTTTAGTCCGGGGAGGACAATAGTCTCAGTTCAGAACCATTCACTAGCTGAGGGATTGGAAGTTCCTTCCCCAGGCCAGTGGAAGAAGCTGGTAGAGCTGGAACAGAGCACGTGGCTCTGGGGAGCGGAGATATTCTTAAATACTGTCAGGTGTCCATGAAAGGGAGAGAGACAGAACACAAAGCAATTCTCAGTCCACTGTCAAAATCCAAAAGTCATGTTTTCACGATACAACTCTTTGTCACTTAAGTTTTTACCACACAAAGGCAAAATAACTTGAAACTGCATTTTTTAATCAAAAACTATTATTTGAATATGTAAGCTGAAGAAAAATTAAATGGCACTTTTTCCCCTCCCCTCCCCACCCCCCCATATATCTCTTGCACTGACATCAGTGTAAAAATCCCTTTATAGACATCAGACTATGGAAGGGGTGACAAAATAATAATTTATAAATTATCAAGGATTCATGAGGGAGGGGAACTGGGGAGGGGGAAAAAGGAGAAGCAGATTTCCAAGGGCTCAAGTAGAAAGAAAATGTTTTGCGAATGATGAGGGCAACGAATGTACAAATGTACTTGACACAATGGATGGATGTATGGATTGTGGTAAGAGTTGTATGAGGCCCCAATAAAATGGTTTTAAAAAGAAATGTCTCTATAGACCAGTGGTTCTCAAACTCTCTGTTGTGACTCCTTTGGGGGTCAAAAAACCTTTTCACAGGAGTCGCCCAATTCATAACAGTAGAAAAATGATAGTTTTGAAGTAGCAATGAAAATAATTTTATGGTTGGGGGGCTGTCATTACAACATGAGGAACTGTAATAAAGGGCCACAACATTAGGAAGGTTGAGAACCACTGCTTTAAATCCTTTACCTAGAACCCTGAGATCATCTTTAAATTTTAAACAAAGGCATCCTCTAATGTCATCTTTAAACCAAATAATAGTTTAGCTTAATTATTAAAGAATGCCTGCCTTAAGTACTGGGTACTTTTAAAGAGCTATCACTATGTGATTAAAATAATAACTGCAATTATAAATAATTACATAACAAACTTAGGGGACTGTGGGTGGAGGTTGATGGAGAGGGACGAATCTGGAAAAGTACTGGGAGAGGCGCATCATCCGAGTCCTGTAACTCATGTCACTGAAGTGTACAATTAGTGAATGGATATGTTTTGGCACAAAGATAAATAAATAAGGAAGAAGTCAATTTGATATAGTGGAACTTGGAATGAGACAGATTATATCCAGTCTGTCACTTACTAGGTTTATAGCCTTAGTTAAGTCTCTTAATTTCTCTAATTTTTTTTTAATAGTCATCAGCTGTAGGATGCCCGGGGGCCTGCCAACTGCATGAGAGAACACATGATTTCATTGTTTTAGGACACTGAGAGTATGAAAAAACACTATCTTCAGAGACAAAACACCATCTCCATAATTAAGAGCAACTAATGGTGTCTTGGTTAAGCAATGGGCTGCGTTTTGCATGGCAGGCAGTCCAAAACCCCCAGCAGCTGCTCTGAGGCAGAAAGACTGGACTCCCTACTCCTAGAAAGAGTTACAGTCTCTGAAACCCACAGGGAGGTCACTATGAGTCAGCTCTGATTAGATAGTAGCGAGTTTGGATGTTGAATACTTACTGCTCATGACTTACCCTGGTCAATAAGAAACTCTCTCCTTGTCAAAGCCTTGACCTTTTCAGTGGCTGATCTCTGGGCTTTTTCTGAAACACCAAAGGATGGGTTCAGACTGTCAACCTTTTGGTGAGTAATCAAATGCTTAGCCATCACTAGGATCTTCAGAAAGAGTCAAGGGAATTTATATGAGACACTGAGTCAGTACAATGAAGGCTCCCTGGTGGTGTAGTGGGTTAAGCACTGACCAGCTAACCACACGACTGGCGATTCAGACACACTGGCTGCACCACAGGAGATAGTGACGCTGCCTGCTCCTTAAGGAATGATAATCTCAGAAACCTGAAGGAGCATTTCTGCGTTGTTGTAGGGGGAGCAAGGAGGCACACTGAGACAAAGGCCATAGGCTGTGGTATCATCTAGCATCCTAAGTATTAGCTAGTCTCACTTCTCCCACAGCTGTTCTTTGAGGGCAGAAAGGAAATGTGCCACTCAGTACATGCCTCATGGAGCCACATCTCCTCTCCCATGGGTCTCCTGCCAGATCAGACCCTGCAGAGTCTTTAATAACAGATATGAAAAGGTAGAGTTATATGTGATAAATATACTTGTAGACTGCTTACATA
The DNA here is from genome assembly GCA_004026705.1 of Nesogale talazaci. Taxonomy (NCBI): domain Eukaryota; kingdom Metazoa; phylum Chordata; class Mammalia; order Afrosoricida; family Tenrecidae; genus Nesogale; species Nesogale talazaci. The sequence continues at coordinate 70,454 of PVJH01005479.1, forward strand.
TATATTTCTTAGAATATGTGGACTACAGGTAGAAAATTTTTTCTGAAACCTTTCTACCTTGAATTACATTATTGTTAACTAAGTAGAAGACTTCTTAATTTTTTTTGTCTTCTTTCCATTTAATTGCAATGCTATTTTCAAGAACGTATTGATCCGGGTTCACCAGTACTACCACATTATCAGAAAATTTGACCAAATCAGAAACTATGAAAAAACAGCAGCAACAACAGTCATAGCTTGTGGCTGTAGTAAGTGCAAAAGACCAGGTGACATGAAACATTCTGTAATTGGGGGGTGACAGTGTGGACTAGAGAGCAACGGACAGTTGCTGCTGTGGTTTGAGGGGTCATTGAGTCTGTTCCAACTCACAGAGACCTGATACACGAGAAAAGCTCACCGTGCCCAGCCCTGCACCAGCCGCACAACGATGCCTCTGCTTGAGCCCATTGTTGTCACCACTGTGTCAGTCCATCTTGTTGTGGACCTTTCTCTCTTTGGCTGCCTCTCTGCTTTACCAACATGATGTCCTTCTGCTCTCTCCTGCCAAGTCCGAAGTAGGTAAGACAAAATCTTACCACCCTTGCCTCAAAGGAGCACTCAGGCCACACTTCTCTCTAGACAGATCTGTTTGTCCTTTTGGCAGGCCATGATACTTTGAATCTCCTTTGGCAGCACTACGTTTTAAAGCCCTTTGCATCATGGCAATATGTTAGTCTACATAACATTTCTGCGCAGATTTTTAACTCCCCCCCCCTCTGATTAGACTGTACTTTCATTTCGGGGTGCAAGTCTTGATGAAGGAAGTACGAGTGGAATTCCGGTGCCCTCTTCCAACCCCCTGCCTGACACTGCAGGTTTTATAGAAGCTATGGGCAACAGAAACTCTTGTGTGATAACCCTGGTCTCCACCCACTTCCTCAGAAATCCTTCCTGAAACTTGCCACTTTTCCCCTCTGCATTCTCCCACATCCTCTCCTTCTTTATGTTTCCCTTCACTCTAACCTTTCTCTTTCCACCCCAGTTCTTCTCCATTTCAATTTATAAATCACCTTCTCTAGGCAACGTGTTCTCACAAACCCTATATTTTATCCTCACAGGAGATATCACAATATTCAACTGTGCATTTGTATTTCATTTTGTTACCAGATGCATGCCCTGGAGGAGCAGAGCCAATACACTAATTCCAAGTTAGAGGAGAAAAGAGAAGTTTATTAGAAGGTGACATCATCAGGAAGACACATAGCACCACAAGATATCTTGATGGAGTCCCCCTTGTGCTCACAATATATAGAGATTATATAATTTTTTCTTTGAAATTCACATGCCGAGAAAGTCACATACAGATTCCTTAGATGAACTCAGTTTTTAGGATTCTCACAGAATTCAATTGTTGATCATAAACAAGCAAACAGAAGCCTTAGAGCTGTTTCATGAAGGCATTGTTAATAAGCCAGATAACAGTAATTAGCTCTGAAAAATGACTCTTAGAGATGAGGGGCAGTACAGAGTGGGAATCCAAAGCTCATCTGTGGGCAAATGGACATTCCCTCGCCAAAGGCTCAGGGAGGGAAAGAGCCCATCAGAGTGCAGTGTAGCAATGATGAAACATATAATGTTCTTCTAGTTCTTAAATGCTTCCTTCATCCCTCCCACCTCCCACTATCATGATCCCAATTCTACCTTACAAATCTGACTGGGCCAAATAGGAACTGGAAACACAGGGAATCCAAGACAGAAGAACCCCTCAGCACCAATGGCGAGAAGGATGATATTGGGAGGGTGGAGGGAAGGTGGGGTAGAAAGGGAGAACATAGTGCAAGGATCTACAGATAACCTCCTCCCTTGGGGATAGACAGCAGAAAAGTGGGTGAAGGGAGACATCAGATATGTAAGATATGACAAAATAATAATTTATAAGGGAGGGAGGAAAAAATGGGCAGATAACAGGAGCCCAAGTAGAAAGCAAGTACTTTGCGAATGATAGGGCAACAAATGTACAAAAGTGCTTGGCACAATGGATGGATGTGTGGGTTATGGTAAGAGGTGTATGAGCCCCCAATAAAATGAGTTTTTAAAACCCCACATTTGCCTCTGGAAAACGCAAAAATTTATAAAAAGTCTAAAAAGACAAGGGTGGAGATCCTGGCATAAGTTAGGCTGACTACAGTAAGTGAGAAATAAGCTAGGTTACTTGATTCTTCTAAATTGAATATTCTGGGAGGGTAAGTACCATGCCTGTTTTTAGTGTCCCCAGTCCTATGCAGGTCCTCAAAAAATATTAGATGGATCTAAGTTTAATATTATGAAATTAGTCCAAAAATTAATTCCAAATAGAATTTAATTCACTCTAAGAGCTGTCTACCAAAAAGTACCTTTATTTGAGACTGTGGCCAAATCACAAGAGAAACCATGGAGAATCACTGACACCATCATCAAAACATAGGCACTTCTTAAGGGACTAAAGTTGACTTGGATACATACATTTTCTTAAATCCCCCACACTGATTGCCAAGACCTACATCTCCATCTTTTTACTCAAAAGCTAACATTTATTTTGTACTTAATATTTTATCTTGGAATCAAATGTTTTTTTCTATCTAAGTTCAAATGTGATTATTGATCTGATCTAACTAGGCTATAGTCTGGCCTCTCTAAAGCAACATTTTTTTAAAAAGGGTTCAAAGTCTATAAGTCTTGTCTCCTTAGAAACAGACATGACAGCTAAACTTTTTTTAAAATGTCTATAGCATCCTCTTGGGCTTCACTGGTCCCTCTAGTCAGATCCATTTCATTTGTAATGGAGATTTTTACACAGATTTTGCAAACTTTGCTAATGCTTCTGTAAGAAAGAGAGCCTTGGGGCACTCAGGTTGACATGCAGAGTTTCTGCAAAGTTTGCCAGTGTTTCTTACTATTTGTTTAAGGAGTCATGAAATATAAGAGTGAACTCTAAAGCATTTGAATTTTCTAGGAAATCTCACTGCAGAGGAAGAACATCAAGCTGTCTGGAAGATATGGATGCTATAAATAACATACAAGACTACACAAAAAAGCAGCTGAACATTCTGGAAAGAGAGGGAGTGATCTATTCATATGTTTGCTAACTCAACAGTTTTTATTGATTATCAGCTATATGTGAGCTGTAATACTGAAAGATGATATGGACAAAATAGTGAACTATGTAAGAAGCACCAAAAGAAGATTGAAAGAATACAGAGTCGCTGAATAAAAATAATTGGTTGTGTTCAATCATTTCAGGAGGCAGAATATGATCAAAACCCATAGTATTGAAGGGAGAAGTCCAATCTGCTTGACGCACTGGCAAAAAAGACAAGGTTCCAGGAATTGACATAATACCAATTGAGATATTTCAAAAGACTGATGCAAAACTGGAAGTGTTCACTTGTCTGTGCTAAGAAATTTGAAAGACAACTATCTGGCCAAATGGCTAAAGGATCCATGCTTGTCCCCATTTCTAAGAAAGTTGATCTGAAGAAGTGTGGAAGTAATCAAACAATATTCACATCACTTGCAACTTTATTGAAGCTCATTCAGCAATTGTAACAGTACATGCACTGCCAAAAAAGGTACGACAGGTTCAAAGGAGATTGTGGAACAAGAACTATCATTACTGGTGTCAGATTGATCTTGGCTGAAAACAGTGTGTATTTATCTGTGCTTTACTAAGCAAAGAGCACAGGTGGCATAGTGGATTACATGTTAGGCTAATCACTACAAGGTTAGCACTTCTAAATATTATAAGCAGGTCATTGAATAAACAAAATGAACAGAGACCTATTAGGTAGCTAGAGGCAGAAACCAGGTTTGGCCCTCTACATGCCAAAGCCTCCCTCCCCCCTTTACAGGAAGGTGGAAGTTGATCAAGGCTAAAAGGCATACATGAATTCAGGTCTTTGAAACAGGAAGCCAGTACACCTGGCTGGGCCACACTCAAAGCGAGGTGAATTTAGCTCAGCCAATGGGGTCAACCAGTACCATCGATCATGTCTCTCAACATTAGGTCCCTGAAAAGCTCGAATCCAAAGCCTTCCAACTGCTCCCCAGCAGAGTGCTGTGTTTTCTTTGGACTCACGTTTCCACGTGTGGGTCTCACATGTTCTAAGGATGCCTCTGTAAAACCTGAAACTTCTTCTATCCTTGATAAAAACTCACTTGGATCACAATCCAGGCTTCAGAGTGAATCAAGCATCGAGGCATTTCTCACCCGAGAAATCTAGGTGCTAAAGGACCACTCCAGACTCAGTGAAGTGCTGGGTGTGGATGCTGAGCTTCCACCTGCGACAAGCTTTTATAGGCATACAGTTTATTTAGCCACACAGAAAGAATGCAGAACTTTGCATTATCTTTTCACTGGCACCAGCATGGTGTTTTTCTAAGAATCTGCAGGGTACAGAAGCAGAGCATTTTGCAGCTAAGCTGACCTTTACACAAGCTTGGGACCATCCAGTTTTCTTCTGTATTTTTGCAAACTTAGAACACATTCAACATCCTCAGCATCTAGAACAGTGATTCTCAACCTTCCTAATGCTGTGACCCTCTAATACAGTTCCTCATGTTGTGGCAACCCACCCCCCCATCATAATATTGTTTCATTGCTACTTCATAACCGTAATGTTGTACTGTTATGAATAGGATGACCCCTGGAAAGGGTTATTCAATTCCCAAAGGAGTCACAACCCACAAGCTAAGAACTGCTGACCTACAACAATTTCAACTTCCTTATCACCTAGGACAATTTCATCTTCCTTATCAAATTTCTCTCTACATTCCTCACCACATTCCTTATTACACAAAACTTCAGAGAAAGAAGAGGAGTTGTACTCCCATAAAGATTTACAGTCTTAGAAACCCACAAGGACAGTTCTATTCCCGCCTATGGGACACAATGAGTGGGAATGAACTTAATGGCAGTGAATTTGTTTTTCATACATATGATGCAACAACATTAGACTGTGCAAATCATAAAAGTGATGAATACAATTTTAAAATGGGAGTTTTAAAACACTTAATTGTGCTCATGTGCAAACTGTACATAAAAAAAGAGCAGAGGGATGGTGTCAGATTTATTTTAGGAGACCTCTGATCTCAAATAGGGAAACACTTATCAAGTGTTAAATAGTGTGTGAAATAAAGGAAAACACATCATTTCTATGAGAGAAACTATTGGCACAAGATCAGAATGATATCTAAGGGTTTATAGAGATTTGAGGGTCAGAGGGGAAAGGGACCCATTACAAAAGCATGATAAGCAGAAGATCAAGACATCCCAGTTACAGGTGGGGGCTACAGCAGCATAGAAGGGGCCATGATTGGGACAGGAACATTATGTTAGACAGAAAAGTTTTCAAGATTCTTCCAGGTCCTTCTGACAATGAATCTGCAACCCTAATATGGCAGTCTCCATCAAGGACACACCCAAACGGGCTGTTCGAGGAGGGCTGTTTATGGCAACAGAGTTAATTCACTTTCTAATGAACTGGCTTGCTTGACAAACTATTCACAGTCCTAGTATATGGCCGAAAGGAATCCAGTGGAAACAATCTATATGGTAACATTTGGTTTTCCCGGACCTCTGAAGACTTAGGCTATTATCTAGGTCTAATATCAGGAAAGTTGTAGGTCAGGTTTGTTTTCTCTCACCATAATTTCTCAGTATGTATATTAAAAAAATAATTTGAGAAGCTGGACAATCAATGTGAAGATGAATTCAGAATCAAGATTGGAGAAAGACTTTTTAACAACTTTCAATATGCAGAAGACATACCTTGTGATATGCAGATGATATAATCTTACAAAAGGAAAGTGTTGTGTAGAGGATTTGAAGCACCTACTGATGAAATCCAAGACCACAACTTTGGATTACATCTCACATTAAAGAAAACAAAACTTCTCATAACTAGACAAAGAAGAAATGGCATAATAGATTGAGAAAATATTGAAGTTGTCAAGGATTTCAGTTGTTGACGTAGATCAACAGCTCCCATGCTGACAACAAATAGTCAAAACATATTGCATTGGGAAAGTCTGTTACACAAGAACTCTTTAACCTCTTTAAAGTGTTATAAAGCAAAGATATCACTTTGAGGAGTATGGTGGGCCTCAACTCAACCCAAGTATTTTAAATGGCTCGTATACATCTGACTGACAATGAATACTGAAGACTAAAGAAGAATTGCTATATTTGAATCCTGATGTTTCTGTTGATGACTTCCAGAAGAATAAATACATTTGTCTTAGAAGCACAACCAAAATACTCATTAAAAGCAAGGATGGAAAGACATCATATAATGCATTTTGAGCATGTTGTCAAGAAGGATAGAATATCAAATCTGGAAAATAGAGTCAACCAAGGAAAAAAAAGAGGAGATGCATCAGTCAGACTGCTCCTATTCTGGTAGACATAAAACCAGTGCTAGAGGCTAGCTCCTCTGAACTTCTTACTTTTCATTCAATTTGTTCTCTAACAGACTAATTTCATGGGCTTATATTCTGATTATTTTTCTCGGAGCCTGCATTCTATGTTTCCTCAAACATAGAATCTCACTTGGCAGCACTCTTTTTTAAAAAGTTAAGGCTCAGGTTTGATATTGCAATATCATGCATAGGCAGACCACAGCCTGTGACTGGCTAATGTTGAGGGACAAAACCTAGCTCCTTGCTTTGAGTGCAAACAACTTTTTGGTGAACTTAGTAAAGTAGAAACCCTGGAGTTCTTTTGACCAAAGACAATGGCTGAACTAGCCTAAACCACTGTGTGGTTCAGAAAAATCAAATAAAGACTTTTAAAAATGTATATCTTTGAGTGTTTTCTTTAAAGACTCAAAGTGATTAGGGAGAGGTTTTCTCCGAGGTCAAACCGGGAGAATGTAGATCAACATATCTCAAGGTCTCCCAGTACTTTTTATACCGAATTACCTGAAGGAACCTTTCTCCCACAGTGAATATACAGAAACAATATCTAAGGAAAAATACCTTGGCACCCCCCTTATCTCAGTTCTTCTGACAAGGATAGGGTTCGTGGAAGGAGTGATTTCTAAGAAAGAAATATCCTGTAGCCAATTCCTTCAGTCCTATACTATTTTTATCTATGCTTGTAACCTCCACCCAAATGAAGTAACTTAGGTTCTCTGTCTTCACTCCTTAAAGATGTGTCCACTCCTCATCTGCTTGGGATTTACCCGTCTCACATCATCGATCTCCATATGCCCCATTCAAATGACTCCTCTACTTCCAATTACTTTAATGTAAGCAAACTCGGAGGTTTTCCTCTGTGACAACTTTATATATCACAACCTTCATTCCTGGGTCTTCCTGCAAACCAAGACTGGACTTGACCTAGTACTGCACCCTTACTCAAATACTGCCTCCTTGCCACTTCTGCTTTGCACCCTCCCTCACAGACTTTTCCTGAAGGGTGTTCTCACAGTAAGTCCCATACATGAATTACTTTGCCTCTAGGGTATTCAATGTAAAACAGCCCATGACAAATGATCTCTTCCCCTGGTTCTAACACTTCCCCAGCATCCCTGGTGCACTTGTTCCTCACCCTGCATAGACTCTGTAGTAGATCTACCAATATAGATAGGCCTAGCACTGAAGTTCAAGCATATAGACCCTACCAGGTGGGTTCTCTTTGCAAGGTACAGAGAACAGGGGAGTCTGTGAAAATGCTTCATGATCCTTGCCCCCAGATGTCAGAAACATTAGCTACAGACATATCTCTGAATACCTGGAGATATTTTTCTTTACGCAGTCACAAATTTTAACTCAGCACTTTATCATGGTAATTTTCAACTCTTCAGAAAGATCTGACTGAGCCCCGGTGGCGTAGTGGTTGTGCGCAGGACTGCGGCCCACTGGGATGGAGGGTCGATTCCAGCTCCACGGAGCAAAGGCTGAGCTTCCTACTCCCACCACCTGAGGGTAGTGATGCCCCTCCCCCAAAAAAAAGAAAGATCTTCTCAAGTTCCAAGACCAGTCTTACTCCTAACTAAACCCCCACATTTACGGAGAAGGTTTCTCACCATCGAGACCCCATCCAAAGAGACTCTTGCTTCCCAGCAATGCCTCACTGTTGTTCTACAGCCACTTCTGTGCATTTTCTTTGCAGGGGGTAGCACAGATGATCCATCCCTTGTCTCTCTTTTGGCTGTCTCTCTTCTACACTAGGTTGATGTCTCTCTCTGAACATAAACTGTATTTTTTCACCAGTATTGACCCAATGTCAAAAGAAGTCCTAACAAAAAGTACAGACTTCATAAATATTTGCAGCAGGAATGATGACATGATGCAAAATGCTGTTGCTGACTGTTGTTAGAACCAACAACCTATAGCTGCCCAATCAGTTTTAACTACTTTAAAAAAAAAACCCTTAAAACTCATTGCCATTGGGGGACTCATAGCGACCCTCTGGGACAGGGTAGAATGCCTCCTTTTTCCCCCAGGGAGCTGCTAGTGGTTTTCAACTTCAGAACTTGCAGGTAGCAGCCCAACTCATAGACCATTATGCAAGCAAGACTTCTCCTTTGACTATTAAAAACTCACTGCCATCAAGTCTATTTCAAGTTATAATGACCCTCTGGGGCAGAGCATAATTGTCCTTGTGGGTGTCCAAGACAGCTATTCTCTATGGGAGCAGAAAGCCTGGTCTTTCTTCCAGGAGCAGACAGCCAAAGCTTTCTCCCATGGGAAAGCTGATGGGTTAGAACCGCTGACTTTATGGTTAGCAAATACGCACTTAACTTCTGCCCTTTCAGATTAAAACCTACTATAATGACTTGAATTCTGACCTAAAGGAAAGCATGGGGTTCCAAGGCTGTAAACATTTACAAAAGCTTGCCATCCCTTTCTGTGCTGAATTCAAATGGCTGAGTTTTCCACTAGCAGTCAAAGCTTAACTACTGCCTCACCAAGCTCTCTAATTCAGGGCCAGATAGCATCTTCAAAAGTCAAGTGTGAATTTTGCACTGGGATCAAATAAGAGTTCGCATTTTTTCTCTTCACCCGAGGGAAAGCCGGGATATTTGTTATTGTTGTCAGTTTCCATTCAATGGTCTGTCCACTCTTAACAACTGCTGCACCGTGAAATACTCTTCTCAGTGCTTTGCCACCCATGGTTAGCTGCAGATTGAACTATTACGATTCATGATATTTTCAGAGGTTGCTTTTTGAGAAGTAGATCACCAGGTCTGTCTTCCAAGTTCATGTTAATCTAGGAACTCCTCAAAAACAACCCTGACAGGAGATGGTGGCGGCACATGATGTGCTCTGGCTCAAAATCTAAGTAATTCCAAGTGATGCCAGCCCCATTGGCAGAAAGGAGCCTTGGTGGTGAGGTGGGTGGTGCTGGAATGCTAGTCTGAAAGGTGAGCAGTTGAACGCTACTGCTGCTTTTGAAAGAACAGTAAGGCTCGCACTCCACTTCTGTAAAGATTTGTAATCTCAGAAACTGTACTATGAGTGTACTGAATTGGATGGTGGGTTTGGGTATTGTTTTTATTGTTGTGGTGTGGTATAGGGGAGAGTATTTCTGATCACACAGTGGTGAACTGATCAGATGCTATCTCATCACCTGCTCTGTAGAAAACGGCTGAGGCAGTCTGCTCCCGGAACAATTTGCAGCCTTGTAAACCACGTGGAGGTAGTTCTACTCTCCTAGTGGGCTTCTAAGAGTCAAAACCAACTCAGTTGCAGTGACTTTCGGTTGGGGATTTGTTTGTTGTGGGTTATGCAATGGAGTTGGACTGCCATAGGACTCTCTAGCTCTCTCTGTCATCTTGTTCGAAGCAGATCCCCAGGGCTTTTCTCGCCAGTGCAGCTTGATGAGTTCAAACCCCACTTTGGTTCAGGAGCAAGCGCTTTGACTATTGTGCCCCCAGAGTGGGGGAAGGTCAAAGGAAAGAGAAATTAGTGCTGACTAAAGACTTGGAGGAGACAAGGAGAAAAGAGCTCGCTCATTCCACTGAAAACTCAACATCCCTGATGCTGAAGGGCTCCTCATATATAGCAGGTTTTCAGTTCTTGGTTTTCAAATGTGTAATTCATACAGCTGCAAAAGAAAAAAAATTGCATTACATGAATATTCATGTGTGTATTTCTGTGACATTGCATCCTTCAGCACAATATTACCTTTCTTCCTGGATTTAAAGTGTATACCCTTACATCTCAGAATGATGAATCAAAATGAATTGGTTGTCAGACTAATGGCTCTTCCATTCTTTATTAGTTTTTTCCTTTTGTGGCCTTATATGGAAGGAACACAAAGAGGCACTGCAGTTGAGGGCAGTGGTGAAGTGGTTAACTGTTAGCTGGAAGACTGGTCATTTGAACCCTCCAGCCTTCACTGGGAAAATATGTGGTCGTCTGCTTTTGCAAAGTTTGCAGCCTTGAAATCTCCATGGGGCAGTTCCACTCTTGCCTATTGAGTCCCTGAGGGTAGAATCACTGCAAGGGCAGTGGGTTTTGTTTGATGCTAAGAGCAAAGTTCATGGAGTTTTTTGAAAATAGTTGTTTTGAAAGAGTACTTTTTCAGATGTTATTTTAAATTGTTTTTAAAAAACCAGGTTAAATCTTCTAAGCTATTGCTGCTATCCATATGCTACCTTTAATGTATTCCATTCAAGTCCCCAATTCTGCAAATGTTTCAGAATGACCTATCAACCACTCTCAAACTTTTGACCTAGAGAAATTTATAGTTTGGATGAAAGTTTGACCTCTTTTATCAACATGTCAAAATCTCTGTGCCTATCTTGCAGGAAAATAATTTGCTAATGCTTTTCTCTTTGCTTCTACTTATCTTCCAATTCCCATAGGACTCTATCCTTCACATTCTCACTATACTATGTGTTTTAGACTGAATTCTCTAAAGAATAAAAATCCAGGAAGCTCATCTATGTATCTATTAAGATATTTGTCTCAAAGGGCTCATGTGGTTGTAGAAGTTGGAAATTTCCAACTGCCTGTGAGGGGTGTTAGGCTGGAGACTTCTCCTCACTCATACTGTGGCAGAGGGTGACAGCACAAAGTGGGCAGGTTATCTAACAAGTTGGTGGCTACAGAGATGAATGCATGAAAGGTTGAAAGATAGGACACTAGCTGCTATCTCACAGGCTACAGAAATTCTAAAATTTCAGGATAATTAGACTTTAATATGGCAGGCTGTTGGCTCAAGTCCAAATACCTGGAGGTCAGAAGAAGATGGGCCACATGTAAGATCTAGTGAAAAGCAAGATAGTTGTGCCAGAATATATGTGTGTATTAGAATCAGGATAAACCCAGTGCCTGTGAAACAGCGGTCTGACTTGCCGCCACCACCCCACCTTCTTTATCCTATTCTGGCCCCAACTGTCCCTCCCATGCCAATCTACTTCTTCTCAACTAGTTTTATACCCTGTGTGGCAATGGCCACACAGAACTCACAGGCAATAACCACAATGACAGAGTTTAATAGGTCAAGATGAGAGCGGGCTATCAGGCATTGTAATAGATCGGGATCACAAAGCATTATAAAGATACAACTCTTTTATTTGCAGCAGCTCCTCTTCGAAATTGAGCTGGCAGACACCTCTCTGATGCCTCTTGACCTCTGCTCCCCTCGTGCAGTATTACAAAGTTGTTTTAGTGCTGAAAAAAATGCCCAAAGGACTCCCCACTATGCAACAAGCCTCCTGCCTGAAGGCATTCAACCCTTCTCATGCCCGGGTCCGGGAAGCCACCAGTTCTATCTCCTGGTCTAAGCCTCATCTCATTGTCTCGGCGTGACTCCATGCTGTGACCTCTGGTGCTGAGACCACTTCAAGCAGTGATGTTGCACACACTACCGGCAGTACTTTTTTCTTGATGGCCACAGCATTCCCTTTGCTCACCCAAACTTTGTGATTCCCAACAAATGACTGGGTGGGAGCATGCAAAGAGGGTATAGAGGATGCTAACTTGGAGATTCATCAAAACTGGTCAGCTAGCATCTTCTACACCTGGTTCACTTGCTCTGTCTCCCATAATACTTGTTCCTGTATGGTAGCAGCACCCAAAACCAAACAGGCCCAAGGCAATTGCAGGTCCAGGGCAATTGTGTATAGGATGGGTAAAATTAAAGAGACATCAGACAAGATATGGTATGCAATTGCTCACCTTGTGAACAACCATGACTTTAGCAGCCAGGACCACACACATACACAGAGAGAATGTATTTCCAATCACAGCTTATATACCTTTTGGTGGATGTGCAAGCCTGGAATTACATCATAACAGAAGGGTTTGTATCATAGGCATACATGCAATAGGAGGGGGGTGAATGATGCTAGGGATACACATGTGACAAGATGGACAGACCCTAAATTCAAGATGGCAGCTTAACCTTGGTTTTCCTTGAGTTGGCTTGACCCTGTCTTTGGGATCTCCTTCAGGGAAATAGTCCACTAGCCTTATCAGAGTGGAGTGGGCACTACTTAGGGTGGGACCTACAATAGAGTCTGATTGCTGTCGATAGCTGACAACTCTCAGGGAAATAACCTTTAAGCAACTGACCTCCAAGTGTATAGACATTGACCATGGGTTAGCAAGCAGCATGTAAAATTTGGCAATATAATATGGGAGAACCACTTGGGGAAAAACTTTTCTGTATCCCACAGTTACTTTTTAGCCAACTTCCATAAAGAGGACTGTGCTACATAAAGTTTTAAAGGCTGTGATCCTTTGGTGATCTCTGGGTGGCTTTGAAACATCAACCTTTTAAATAGTAGTCCTGCACTTAGCTACTTGTTTGCTTGTGCCACCCAGAAACTTACTTGAGAGAAACGGCTACCAAAAACAGAAATACGAATATGTGAATACATAATATATGCTTGGAGCTGTATTGAGGAATATAGAATTAACTTAAAATGTTTAGAATAGTCTTTGGGAATATAGAATAAGCTCAGAGTATGTAGGGTGGTACTTAGAAACACAGTACTTAGCAACATAGGTAGCCGCAATTTAGAGGTGTTCTGACCGTATGTTTTCTAAATTTTCAGATTCTTAACTCTCTAGAGATAGCTCTACCCATTTATGAGTTTGGTTTTCCACAATTTTCTACCCTTTTCTACTTATTCTGGACACTCTAATAACCTTAAAGTACATTGCCTTTTACTTAATTAGGCCAGAGTTGGTTACAGTTGCTTGCACACCTGGTAACTCTGAAACAGTACATGGGGCTGTTCAACGGATTAAATGAGATCATTCACAGTAACCAAACAATGCTAAATCAATATTAATTCCCTCTTCTTCCTTGGAGGGGTGATGAAGGGCAGTGAATTATATAAGGTGGCTCTTACATCCATAATATTTTTAACTCCCTCAAAATGATATTTCCTGTTGATTCTGGGTAAGAGAAGGTGGGGGATGATACTGATGTGATGCAATTGTGACTGCTTGTTAACAGAGCTCACTACAAAATGGTAAAACGAAGCATTTCTGAAACCGAGTGCAGAGATTTCACCTCCAGCAAGAGTCAGGAATATAGCATGACTTCCAGAACACAAGATCCTTCACAGTGAACATATTTGCTTCAGGAAGGTGCTCTTGACACCAAGGAAGTGACAGTGGAGCAGGAGCAACAGAAGCAGGAGCAGGAACACACAGCAGAGTGGTGAACACGCTAGAGCTCACCGAGCAAATGAGGCTGAGTCCTCTAGGGGCGGCCATGAGTCAGAATCAATGCCTCCGAGGTCTGGCTGCATCAAAATAGGTCCATGTGGCGTTTCCATCTCACGGCACTAGTGTACTTCCATGTGTCTCATGAGCTGCAGTGTCTTCCAGGGAGTAAACAGAGAGAGTGTCTGTCCCTGACTCCAAGAAGGGACACAGGATTTCTGAGAATTCAGGCGAAGACCATGCCCACTTAGAGGCCTTATTGGCTATGATCTGAATGACAGAGTAGACTCCACCCCTTCATTCTTCATTCTCTCAAAACCCAAATGGACACCAGATTTTGTAACTACCACACCTAAGAACAACAATTGTTTTCTTAAAATAACCTTCATGATAGAAAAGATTGTCATCTCCATTTTGCAAATAAAACTTAGGAACAAGAAGTTAATTATAATTTTTTTGTTTTTATAGTTTAAAAAAATTAAGGTTTCAAGAAATTCATTAGTGCAACAGAGCAGCAGGAGGAGCAAGTCAATGAAGTCCTTGAGGAAGTCTGAAAATAGACATTGGGCAAGGTGGGGTGGGGGCTGGACAGGGCTTGGCACTGTATTGGGCACGATCAGAAAGCATTCATAAGGGTCAGAAGACAGACCTGGAGTTTTTCGTAGATTATTTTGTTTTGTTTTGCATTTTTCCCATGTCTATATAAAATTGGTGGGGCAAACAATTTTGAAGAGAAAACAGTGAGGAGGATATAGAATATCTGGTGGGGTTTGATCAAATGCAAGATAGCCAAGAGGAAGTACAGAGAGCTGAATGAAAGGCAAACATGACAGTGGGACAGAAGGAAAGTAAAAGGAAAGAGTTAGGAGGCAAAGGACTTTTATAGAGGTATAAATACAGGCATGTACATATGTAAATATAGGTATATATAACAATAGGGATTTAGGTCTATGTACTTATATGTATAGGTCAAGTATTAAGATAGCAGACAAAAAATTTTAGAAAAGAAAGCAGACGAACCTTGAGTCTCTATTAAGGTACTCACTCAGTGCAAGAACACTGTGTTCTAATAACCTGGTAATCTGTGCTTCTCACCTTCCCTGACATGATTGCTGAAGTCAAAATGGGTGCATAAACAAATGTGGTAAAGAAAGCAGATGGTGCCTGCTAATACAAGATAACTTCTGAGATCTGAACAGCTTGAAGGTAAACAAATGGCCATCTAGCAGGGAAGCAGCAGAACCCACATAGAAGAAGCACACCAACCCATGTGAGCATGAGGTATCAACAGGATCGGGTAGCAGGTATCCGAACACTTGAAATGAACAGCAATATCAATGTGAATGAAAGGGATGAGAATGGAGACCCCGAATCCATCTGCAGACAAGTGGACACCCCGTCACAGAAGAGTGTGCTAGTCTGGGTATACTAAAGAAACAAATTCATTGACACTCATGTATCTAAGGAAGATGTTTATATACAGGAGCAATTGAATATTGAGAAAATGTCCCAATGCAGTCCATAAGTCCAGTTTTAGCCCATATGTCTGATACCAAATGATAAATTCCTCTTCAGCATCACGAAATGCGTGCAATGATGCCGAATGCAGGAGGATCACAGTGGGTTGGAAGTCTTCTGGTTCCAGTGGCATTGTAAGCATTTCAGCATTTGGAAAGTGTGTCTACATGACTTTTCTGCCTCCAAAGGTCTGGTTACATCAGGGTAGGTCCATGTGGCTACTCCAGATCTCAAGGCACAATGTCTTGTGTCTTGCCAATAAAGCTTTGTCTCAAGAAGTGAGTCAAAATAGATAGAGAGATGATGGTAGATAGATACAGAGACTGTCTTCCACCTCCAAGAAGGAAATCCAGAAATTCCCAGAATTCTCAGGAGAAGGTCTTATCCACACAGAGACCTCATTGGCTATGATGCAATTGACAGACTAGACTCCACTCCTTAACTCTTAATTTTATTAAGTCCCAAATTGACACCGGATTATGTATGTAGCATAGACAGTCACAAGAAAGGGATCAGCCAGCCAGGGTACAATATAGCAACAAGGAAACACGTAACTTTTCTCTCATTCTTTAATGCTTTCTCACCCCCCCCCCCCACTATCATGACCACAGTTGTACCTTACAAATCCAGCTAGACCAAAGCATGCACACTGGAAGAGATAAAAGATTGTAACACAGGGAATCTAGGACAGATTAAACCCCTCAAGACCAACAATGAGAGTAGGGACACCATGAGTGTAGGGGAGAAGTTTGGGGAGGAAGGGGAGAAAAGGGGAACCAATTGCAATAATCAAGGTATAACCACCAATACTACCACTCAGAGGGGTGAACAATAGAAAATAATTTATAAATTATCACGGGTTCATGTGGGTAGAAGGGTGGGGGAGGAAGGGGGAAAAACGGGAGCTAGTAGCAAGGGTTCAAGTGCAAAGACAATGTTTTTGTAATGATGATGGCAACATATGTACAACTGTGCTTGATACAATTGATTACCGGACTGTTAAAAAAGCTGTAAGAGCTCTGAATAAAATGCTCTATTAAAAAAGAAATTAATTAGCTAGTTTAGGATGACAGCCGTCGTAAAAGTGATAAAATGTATTATAAATTATAAATTGTATTATAAATTCCTTTCTCTTTTCCTGATTCTCCAATTCTCTATACCTAATCTAGCCTCCAACAGCAAATTATTTATTTTGCCTCCAGATTTTTCCATCTTTACTTCAATCCTACTAACAGAAGCATTATTTTTGGACCTGTTCTCCCCCTTGGCCACTAGCTTCCCTCTAGTAGGGAAGTAATGCAGTGGTTATGTGTTGGGCTGCAATCTTCATGACTGGCAGTTTGAAATCAACAGGTAGTCTTATGAGTCAGCATTGATTCAATAACAGTGAGTTTTGTTTTGCTTTTCAACCTTAGTCAAAACAAGCCGAAGTAGTATCTCTTTCCCAAAGACTTGCTTAAATTTCAATTGAAAAATATAAATTGGTGTGCTAATTCAAGCATGGGTAGTTTTATCATATTTCCTATATAATATTTTCATTTTAAAACAGCTTTATGAACACCAAATTCTTGATCCAAAATCACTTAAGTAGTGGAGATGAGAGATGAGGTACTCAAACTGTTCTCTTAAAAAACTATTGACTTTGGTCTTTTAGATCTTTTGATCCATTATTCTTTTAAAACTAACTTGCCTATTAGAAATGGCCACTTCATTTGGCTCTTTCTTCCTTCTTATAAACTGTGATGGGAAGCCAAAATCTATTTTCTGATCTCTTGTATCAGTGAGGAAGTATTGATCTTCAAGTAAGCAGAGAAACCATGTTACAGCCTGCATGATTTTTAATACATAGAAAGGGAAACAGTGCTGGGCATGAGTGTTGAATAAACTAGCATGCATGCCTTTTATCTCCATATGTCAGGCATAATTCTAAGCTCTTAATGGTTAGCCGGAATGCTCCATAGAAGTGAGGATGGCAAGCTTTCATCTTATGTGCTTTGGAACTGTCAGGAAGACTAGCCTCTTGAAAAGCACATCATGCTTGGTAGAGGGTCAGAAGAAAAGAGAAAGACTCTTAAAGAGATGGATTAATTGAATAGCTGCATCAAACTGCATGTTTGGGTTTAGACATAACAATTTTGAGAATGGTGAGGGACCATGCAGTGTTTCATTCTTCTTTGTTTAAGGAGTTGAAACAAATTGAAAGGCACCTAGCAAGAGCAACAACAACAGCAACAACAAAAATAGTATGTATTAGCCTTCACAAAATGTAGAATATGCATTTTTGTCACTGTGGCAGTCACCAAATCTGGTGTCAATTTGAGGATTAAGAGTGTAGGGGTGGAGTCTAGTCTGTCAAGCTGGAGATAGACAATGAGACTTCTGTGTGGGCATGGCTTTCTCCTCTGAGATTTCCTGGAAATCTGGTAATTCCTTTTTGAAAGCAGGAGATAATATCTCTCTTTGCTCACTTCCTTAAAACTTTCTACTGAAAACACTCACTGCCTGAGGGACTCTACTGATAAGGCTGGCTCCCATGAAACATCCCTGAGGAGAAGCCACATAGATGTACCCTGATGCAGGCAAAAATCTGGTCCTAGCGAAGCCACGTGGAGACTCCTGACAGTGATGAGATGCTGACAACACCACTGGACCCAAAGACTTTCTTTCCACTGACCTGTGATCGTCCTGCATTTGGCGTCATTGCATGTGTTTCATGGGTCTGAAGGACTTTGTAGATTGCTATCTGACATAAGAGCTAATACCTGATGTATGGACTTGATCTGGAATGGGCTGGGATGTTTTCATAATGTACAATTACCCTTTATAGAAAATTCTCTCTTATATACATATGCATACTTATGAATTTGTTTCTCTAGTCTAACCACACTAACACAGTCACTTTCACTCTACTATCAGAAAATGGAATAAATTGCTTCAGTAGGTGAGGCAATCAGTAATTGGTACCTGGGCAACCTGTTTCCAGATCCTGTGCATTTGAGCAACCAAAGCACTCTTTCCCTCCATTAAAACACACACACACACACACACACACACACACACACACACACACTAGCTATAGTATCTCACAGCAACCCCATGTGTTACACAGTATAACTGCTGCTCTATAGGGTTTTCTTGACTGCAAGCATTACAAATAAAAGGCCAGGCCTTTTCTACCACAGTACTGCTGTGTGGATTTGAACTTTCCATTTTCAGTTACATACTGCTAGAATCGATTCTGTCAACTAACAATGGCAAATGTCATCTAGTTCTCACTCCTTCCTCTCCCCCCCCCCATTTTTTAGATCAATTCTATCTATCTATCTATCTATCTATCTATAGATGTATTCTATCAATATTTTCTTACTGAGTATTTTCATAACTGACAAATCAATTGCTTTCCAACATCTACACCCAAGATGTTGGGTTTGTGAAGAAATGACCACTATATTACATGCATTGAGTCAAAGTGTTCTATGTTACAAAGGATGGGTATGTACTTCTGAAAGAATCCAAGGAATGTGCTTGGGTTTAGTCTTCCCTACACCACGCCTAACCTATTGAGGAAAAAGAGAAAGAAAATCATTATTGTTTGTTTGGCTAAATATAGTGTGCACAGTCACTACACTGAGTAAAGATAAAGTCCCTGTTTTATTTTCAGACTGATGTTGTTTGGACTTCATGGTGGTGGTGGTGGTGGTTCAAAAATGCTAGTTGTGACAGAGGCAGAAGGTACGGAGTTATGAGCATTTGGACATGGTAAGAACACAGTTCAGAGTTTTGAGTAAGAAAAATCTGTAGGTAAAATAAATAGCAATGAAGGACAATTTAACCTACTTTGACTTTCCTATTGCATGAAGCACAGTCCGACATGCCTTGACCCCCATTCTTCTTTACCTACTCTGACACCAACCACTCCTCCCACCCCCTCCTACATCTATGCCGGTTTCCAGAATTTGCATCAATGGCTAAATAGGATGCTCAGACAGTGCTCGCACAGGCTACGACAAGTCAGGATCATTGAACGGTAATGATACAGACATAGGTCTCCTCTGCCAGCTGCCAAGTCTCTCTACTTCTTAGCCTTTCAGTCACATGGGAGCCAAATCTCTCTCTACAATTCGTTCTGCCAGCCCCTGGGCCTTTGCCTCCATGCTCTGTCACACAGTCCCCTAGTCTCCAGGCAGATGAAGAGAAGTTATCTCCCAGCCTCGGCATGGCTCCTTTTAATCTCCATGCCACAGTCTCTGACGTATCCAGTTTTGGAGACCTCCACCATTTCTAACAGCGATATTGAAAGTGTTCTTCCAAGTTCCCGGAGGTAGCTCTCTCCGAAGCCGCTCTAAAGATGGCTCCTCCTGACACCTAGGGGGAATGGTCATGAAAACCGACTGACTCTCTCTCTCTCTCTCTCTCTCTCTGTGTGTGTGTGTGTGTGTGTGTGTGTGATGCACATGCTCTGTTTGCACAGTCCCACCCACGCAATTGGGGGTAGCTACAGGGGGCTGTTGTTAAGTACCATCAAGTGGGGTCCGCCTCCTAGCAAGCCGATGAGCAACAGAATCAAACGCTGCCTGCTCCCGCGGCATCCTCACGTGGCTCTTATATGTGAGCTCATCCACGGAGTCTCTGTGTCAATCTGTCTTCTTGAGGGCCTTCCTCTTTGCACACTCAGCTACGTTACTAAGCACAATCTCCTTCTCCAGCAGGACTGGTCCCTCGGGACAAGGAAGCCTCGCCATCTTTGCCACTGATGAGCTTTCTGGGTTTACTTCCTTCAAGACAGGCTTGTTTGCTTTTCTGGCAGTCCGTGGGACTGTCCATGTTCTGTTCTGTCAGTGTCAGCAGCATACAGATTAAGAAATTTCACTCCAACCCAGCAGCCACTTAATAACTGGGTGTCTAATTCCATTTTGTCTACCTAAAAAGCATGCCAGAAGTACCAGGAGATGAATGTCCTCAGCTAGCATCTTTACTGTATAAATGACATGCATTGAGCTACATGTACTCCAATTGTGACATCACTGAGATGTATCTCTACACAGTTTCCGGGAATTTCCCAGCAAGCTTAAATGTTAATTGCCTACAAAGAAACCGACTTGATAATGCACTCTTTATGGGTAATTTTCCTTCCTTGCCTCACTTCCACAGCAATAGAGTTCAAGTATCTTCTTCGTCTCCCATTAACTTATTTACACTTGAATCCTGTTTCCAGAATCTAGTGATGAAAACTTTCTGTCAGCTGTGTAAACTAGAGCTACTTCAATTTTCTATAGTTCATTTTCCACAGCTTCAAAGTGAAATTCCATTAAACACATAAATAAGAAGAAGGAAAGAAAGAAAGAAAGAAAGAAAGAAACAGCCTGAAGATGTGCTCACCTGCTGAATTTGGAACAAGTCTGTCACCAAATAAATAATAACAGAAACAAATATGGTCTATTGAATAAAATAGACATCAATGAACCCTTAGTACTACCAATTAGTGAACTAATTCATTAATGAGAAGGAATTCAAAAGCACTTTAAAGTCTAACACCAGCTAGCAAATGTGGAAGGAAGAAAGAAATTGAGTAATCACCATTCAACATCATAGAAATGAACATAAAGACTTAGCAATAGTATCTACCAAAACTGAAGCAGCATCTACTGATCTACTGATCACTGAAGACAAAATGGGTGCACAAGCAAATGTGATAAAGAAAGCTGATGGTGCCCAAATCTCAAAAGATAGAGGATCTGGGGTCTTAAAATTTTGAAGGTAAATAAGCGCCCATCTAGCTCAGAAGCAACAAAGCCCACATGGAAGAAGCACACCAGCCTGTGTGATCCTGAGGTGTCATGGGATCAGGTATCAGGCATCAGACCCAGAACAAAATCATACTCAAAGTGAATTGACGGGGAGGGGACATGGAGTGGAGACTCAATGTCCATCTGAAGACAATTGGATAGCTCCTCACAGAGGGGTCACAGGGAAGAGATGAGCCAGTCAGGGTGCAGTATAGCACCAATGAAACACACAACTCTCCTCTAGTTCTTTGGTGCTTCCTTTCCTCCACTATCAGAATCTCAATTCTACCTTACAAATCAGATTAGACCAGAGCACGCACACTGCTACAGATAAGATCCTGAAACACAGAGAATCCAGGATAGATAAACCCCTCAGGGGCAACAATGAAATTTGAGATACCAGTAGGATTAGGGAAGAGTGGTGGAGAAAGGGAGAATTAATCATAAGGATCGACATTAAACCCCTCCCAGAGGGACAAACAATGGAACAATGTACGATATGAAAATAACAATCTAACTTATCAAGGGTTTGTGAGGGATTGTGGGAGGGGGGAATGGGAAGGGGAAGAAATGGGGAACTGATATCAGGGACTTAAGTGGGAAGAGAATGCTTTGAGAATTGATGATGCGGCATAAGTGTAAATGTGCTAGACACCCTGGATGAATGTATGGATTTTAATAAGAAGAGATGTAAGAGTCCCTAATAAAAGTATTTTTAAGATAATTTTATTGGGGGCTCGTACAACCCTTTTCACAATCCATACACATATCCATTGCACACAAAAAAGCACATTTGTACATTTGTTGCCATCATCATTCTAAAAGCATTTTTTAAATCATTTTTGGGGGCTTATCCAACTCTTATCATGATCAATTCACACATGAATGGTATGCAGTCCATATTTGCACGTTTGTTGTCATCCTCATTCTTGAAACATCCTCCTTCCACTTAGGCCCCCAGTATCAGCTCCCCATATCTCAAAAAAAATTCTTTCTATTTAAGCTCTTGTGTTAGCTTCTCAATTTTCCCCTCCCTCCCCGCTCCCCTAAAAGTGTATTTTTTAATGAAGTACCAGTGGTACACCATTAACTCGTCTAAGATACATTCAGTGAGGGGTCCCTGTGTGGTACAAACAGGAGACCTGGTGGCTTAGTGGTGACACATTGGTCGGCTAAAGGCAAGGTCAGTGGTTCAAAACCATCAACTGCTTCTCAGGAGAAAGATGAAGCTTTCTATTCCCATAAAGATGTATTGTCTCAGAAATACATGGGGGCTGTTCTACCCTGCCCTATAGGGTCATTATGAATCAGCATCAAGTTCATGACAGTGAGTTTGGTTTGTATTCAAAGAGCAAAGATCCCTGGTAGCAATGTGACTAAGCACTCAGGTACTGATCAAGAGGTGCCTGGTTCTAACTCTGCCTTCATTACGTTCACTTGCTAAGTTATTCCCTGCCATTAACGCACCTTACAGGACAGAGTAAAACTGCCCGAGTAAGTATCTGAGACTGCAAATCTTGATGGAAGTTGAAAGACTCAACTTTCTTCAGAATAATGGTAGGTGGTTTTGAACTGCCAAAACTGCTGATTGGCCACCCAACACATAGAACAGTTTTACCCTGTCCTATTGGGTCACTATGAGATAGTATCAACTCCATGATAAAGTGTTGTGTTATCCAAAGAGAAACAATCTGTGACCTGCTCTTGTTTAACTTACTCTCCATCGAATGATTCTTGTGGGTATATAGGGTGTTAAGGCTTTCAGCAATATTTTCTCACCTGCAAGTATTATACTTTTCTTGGGGTAAGGTGTGAATGTTGATGGTAGGCTCAGAAATACTCTATGACGGGGAAAGGACACACAGATATAATAGCCCTGTGTGGAAAGTAAGAAAAGTGGGCTAAAAATTGTGTGGATGCTGTCCCTTAGAATGCATTGAATGTAGATAGAAGACTATTTCTTTTTTTCTTTCTTTCTTTTTTTTTTTTTTTGCATCACTGCTCTCTGGTGGTGGGAGTAGGAGGCCCAGCCCCACTGCTGGAATTGAACCTCTATCCCAATGGCCGCAGTCCCGCGGCACCACCACTACACCACCAGGGTTCAGCCCGATAGAAGACTATTTCAAAAAATATTTTCAACCCCTCTTTGAAAACATAAAATTAAATATATGACTCATGTTTACTACTTAATGTTTCAATTATGCTTATAGAATAAGAAAAAGCACATGTCCTTTGGAACCACAGAATTACCTCTGTCATTTCTCATAACATATTTTCAACAGACCATGTCTCTAAAGCAATTTTTTTTAAAAAAAGGATAGAACTCTGTTAAAAAAATTTAATGTGATGACCATTGGATAAAAATATCAAAATGAAGATAATAGACTTCCATTTCAGATGTAATAAAATCAATTTTCTTAGATGAGCATTTGTCCGTTATAAGGTTAGCAATAATAGAAGGTTGTCAGTCCTTAGATATAAGAAGCAATCATTCCCTTTTAAGAAGTAGGCTTAACCCTGCTTTCTTTCCATTGTCTTACAGTCTCAACTACATCAAAGATATCTCAAGGCATAATCACAGGTGTAGCAATGACAAGTGAGTAGGCTAAGGATATGCTTGACTTAACTTTAGCAATACAAGGAATACGCCAGAATAACATAGACCCTTGAACTTTTCTTCAATATTGTTACACTGACTTGGTAACAAAATTCACTTTGCCAACCACTAAAATGAATACTACCCTAGGAAACTAACTTAAGAGGCTCAAAGAAAAGGCCATTGTATTACTTATTTATTCTTGTGACATATGCCCAGGAAATAACTTGAATCGCATAGCACATGGGAAGGAGTCAGAGGAAGGGACGGGCCAAGGTGGGTGAAAAGCAGGATGATTAAATGCTTCTGGCTGAGACCCCAACATGAGCGCCATAAGACGTGCTTAGTATCTTGAACTGAAATTGCCTCCTGAAGTCACCTTTATACTGAACAACATATTGGCTCATAAAATAAGGAATCATATCCGTGAATACTAAGCTTCCCTTTTAAAAGCATCTTTAGGAGGCCAAATGGTCAATAATTTCTACAACAAGAAACTGAGAAAAAAATTAGGGAACAAGGAGACTATGTTCCTGAAAAGGGAGCAAGTAAGTGGGAACAGTAAGAACATGGTCACAATATGAAGAATGCAGTCAGTGCTATTGACAGATTTGTGTAAACAAGGTTTGTTTCTTTTCAAATATTTTGCTGTTTGAACTTTCACTCCAAATTCAAGAAAAAGGTATTTTTTTAAATAGTGTGAAAAAATTATATAGTTGAATATTCCTTTTATGTTATGTAAATCATTAAGACAATCGAGCTTTAAGTAGATGCACAAAGAGATTTTAAAAGAAGACAAGTGTGAGAAGCTGGCATTGTGAATTACAAGCCAGAATTCTTATTTTCTTAGGATGAGTGCTCAGTTCTTGCCAGGAATGTCTGGCAGGCTTACGGTTTCCCAGTGGAAAACATACTTAGATTCCATGTGCATCCCACAGTGCCTATTTCAATACCAGCTCCAAATAGAAAACACACATTGTGAGTCAAAGAGACAAACTTTGCAGACTATGAAACAATTCTGGGAAAATTTAACTCTCCATCTTAGAGTATGTGATGATATGAGCTCAGAAAGAGCAATAGCAAAAATATTTTAACAGGCACCTTTGATCAAACCTATACCAAAAGAGGAGTCCCTAGGGGTTCCCAACAGTTAACGTGCCAGGCTGCTAAGTGAAAGATTGGAGGTCAATTCCATACAGAGATGTCTCAGAAAGGTTTGACAGCCATCCGCCTGCATAGAGTCAGCCATGATAGAGCCAAGTTCCGAGCTGACATTCTTGGAGTCAGATTCAACTCTGGGTTTTCTTTTTTGAAAGAAAGAAAATAGTCTAATGATTGCCTTGAACTGTGAGAACTTGAAGCACTTTCTGATGAAGATCAAGGATTATAGTCTTCAGTGTGAATTCAACTCGATATAAAGAGCAGAATCCTCACAACTGGACCACTAGTTAGCATCATGGAGAAAAGAGTGAAGCTATCATGGATTTTGCTTTGCTGGGATATGCACGCAGTGCTCATTAAAGTAGCAGTCAAGAGAGCAAAAGACATGTAGTACTGAAGAAATCTGCTGCACAAGACCTCCTCGAGTATTGAAAACAAGGATGTCATTTTGAGGACTAAAGTGCACCTGACCCAAGCCATGTCATATTCTTGTTTTGTTTTGTTTTGTTTTGGGGGCATCGCTGCCCTCTGATGGTGGGAGAAGGAGGTGCAGCCTTGCTCCTGCTGGATTTGAACCTTCAACCTACTGGACGGCAGTCCCGCACTCAACCACTACACCACCGGGGCTCAGCCCAAAGGCTTTGTTTTTTATTTGGGGGGCATCACTGCCCTCTGATGGGAGTAAGAGGCCCAGCCTTGCTCCTGCTGGAGTTGAACCTCCAACCTAGTGGGCGGCAGTCCCGCACTCAACCACTACACCACCGGGACTCAGCACAGCCATGTCTTTTTCAATTACAAATTATGCATGTGAAAGTTGGACATTGAATAAGGGAGACCAAGGAAGAATCGATGTGCTTAAAGTGTGGTGCTGGAGAAGAACATTGAAAGCTCCAGGCACTGCCAAGAGGATGAGCAAATCTATCCTTAGAAGAAAGGATGGGAAGACTTCGCATGTTATCAGGAGAGACTGGTCCTGGTCCCTGGGGAAGTGCAACATGCTAGTAGAGAATCAGAGAAGAAGAGGAAGGTGGCAGTCTCCACAAGAAAGACTGACATAGTGGCTGCAATGACGAATGTCCTGAACCATAAGCACGATGGTGAGGAGGGTGCTGAACCTCCTCAGGAGGGTTCCATCCTGTTGAGCACGGGCTCGCTCTGAGCCCGGACTCTATAGCACCAAATAGCAAGGGTTAGGAGATAGGGAAGCTAATGGGATTTGTATAAAGGCATGAAGAATCCTATTAAAGTGATGAGAAATGTTGTAAACCCAGGTCGTGACGATGGTTTCACAACTCAGAAAGCTTACTGAACACCATTTAAGTGTACCCTTAAAATGACATGCAAATTACATTCCATAAAGTTGCTAAGAAACAACAAAAAAAGGGGAAGCTTCTAAGATGAAGTCATGATTCTTCTGGATCTGCCTCACAGTCTTACACAGCTGTGGCTCCAGGAGGCCTCTCTGGCAGATTCTGCAAGGCAATAATGAAGATTGTTCTTCTCTCTTCGTTATTCAGGAAACAAGAAAGAGAATTACTGATATCATACTGAAGTACTCAAATAGCATGCATTTTGGATCCTTAAAAACTCTTTGCTTAAATCAAGGGTTGGAAATTTTTGATAAATGTAACAAATCAAGAAGTAAGAAAATAGTATAATTTTGTTTATTTCTCAATTTGCTGAAGCATTGTTCTTCATGGTGTTCTGTTATAGTTTTCATTTTCAATAGGCTGTGTTGTGGCACTGCTTATTTTATGTCTTACTTGTTCATCTTACTTTGCATTTTTTCTTTATTTTTCTTTGTCAGACTTGCCAGTGATTTATCAATATGATTACTACTTAACAAAAACCAATTTATAGTCTTGGTAAGTCTATTTTTTTCTATTTCTTTTATTTCTGCTTGAACATCATTTGTTTTCTTTCAACAAGTGGAGTCTATTTTGCTGCTCTTTTTCTAATTGTTGAACATGTGGATTTAATGCCAAAGTAGTGCAGGGTGGAACCTGGCCTCTCCACAATCTAGAAAGTGAGTCAAACTCAAAACAAATGATAATTCTAAAGAGGTGAAAGTCAGAATATGCTGTCATCCGCTGCCCTAAAATGAACTCACTGCTTCCAATACCTACCTCTGCTATATATTATTTCTGAGGCTTTGAAACTTTATGAGAGCAGAGTGCTACTTAGTTCTCCCTAGAAGTGGTTGCTGGATTTGAAGTAGCTGCTGGATTCAAACCACCAAATTTGTAGATAGCAGTTCCACAGCACCCCCAGAGTGTCTTCAGAATAATAGTATGCACATATGCACACTTATGCTCATTGCTGATTTATTGCAATAGCAAGTAAATGGAAACAACCAAAGTGCTCACCAAGAGATGAATCACATTGTGACAAATACCTCCAATAGAATACTATGCAATCATGAAAAACAATGATGAATCCACGAAGCATATAATAACATTAATGGACGCAGAAAACATAATGCTAAGTGAAATAAGCCATGCATGTGTGGATACATCAAAAGAGAATAAGGGAGAGGAGAAAGTATGCGTTGTAAAAATTTGGTGTCTTTTGTGTGTTTGTTTGTGGAATGAAAAAAAAGTGGCACCAAACATGGATGTAGTGATTAAAATTTAAAGGAAAATTAGCATTATACAGGTGTGTGTATATGTGAGAAAAGAAAGAAATAACTATACCAAACTAGTGCCATAAAGTCAATTTTAGCTCAAAGCAGTCTTACATAGGGTATGTGCGACTATAAATCTTTATGAGAGCAGATAATATCATCTTTCTGCAGCAGAGTGGCTGGTGGATTTGAGCTGCCCACCTTCCAGTTAACAGCTCAGTGTGTAATGCTCCTTGACAGCACCACAGGTACATGACACACAAATGTGGGGCAGTGAGAGGGGAGAGGCAGGCACATAATTTAATTGAAGACACAAATATGGATACTATATAGACATATCCAAATATTTTCCAGGACTTTTTTCCCGTGTTAGAAAGCTTTGAATGGTAGGCACATGGGGAAATTCAGTCATTTGACATAGCATTGCTCACAAAAAAACAATGGAATAGGTCATAATAAAACAGATTCCACTGTCTGAAGTTTTAAAAACTTGGGACTGGACATGCTTACACACAAAAAGTGGGTTCTACTCACCAGCAGCAAAACATTAACTGAAAAAAAAGAGCAGAATAAGTCAATAGGAACAATAATTTCATCTCCCCTGAGATCCCAACTAGATCCAAGAGAAGGCTGACACATTCTGATAAATGTAACTATGGTCATTGAATACTTTGTTCTGAAATTAAATGGGAACTTAATTTGCTATGCACACCTCTACCAAATAACCGATAAAATTAAACAAGACAGATTCCTAGTCCTGATTCAGATTTCTTGAAAAAAGCTAGCTAAAGGTCAGGCCCCAGAATTTGTGTTTTTAACATGTTTCTCAGAAGACTCTGATGTGGAACATGACTTAGGAACTATTAGCAGAGAGCGGTGTCCACCCAAAATTACTCTGCTTTTTCTTACCCCACTACTTGGCTGTCAAGCATCACTAGGGAAAAATACCATATGGGTTGGGCCCTTATTACATCAAACTAATATTATTTTGACCCACTGGTCAAAGTATTGACCCACTGATCCTCAAAGTATTTTGAGCAGAGTTTGTGGGCTCCCAATTGAGCTTTGCCCGTGACTTCAGCTAATCTTCTCAGCTTTGTCTCACTCTCACACTACTTCCTTTGCACACAGCAGGAACTATTCCTGCCATGTTACTAAGAAGATATAGGCCAGTGGATTTCAACTGTGACTGCTCATTAAGCTCACCTTGGGAGTTTTTAAAAAATACTGAGGACTCAGCTCCACCCATCAAGACTCTGATTTAATTGGCATGACATGGAATCTACATATCAGTATTTTTTTAAAACCTCCCCAAGTGATTCTAATGTGCAGCCAGTGGGAAGAATCACAGATCTAGGCCAATTGACACTAATTATCTCAACTTGTAACCTACTCCTCTAATACACACATGCACAATGACTGCCCTACCACAGCCTCTTTCTACTGAAGAAGGCATAAGCCTATTTGGTTCTGAGATTATCTTCACTACCTGTGCCGTGACCTTGACTCCACTCTAAGCTACGTTTTTTGACTGTGATTGATACTTTTTTCCTACTCTCTTTTCCTTCTTCATAACTACTCTTACGTTTCTTTAAAGCAATTTGTCTGCTTAGTTCAGCTATGGATAGGTCTCATCTATTTGATAGACGTCCTGCTACCAACAACAATAAATGGGGTATACTAGGCTAATAAAGAGCATATAATAAGAAGTCCTTGAAAAAAATATGATAAATCTAGAATAAAGGAAACAGTCACCAGTTACAAACAAAGACCATTTCTAAGTGTGTCTTTAAGATGAATTTTGAGATCTATCACAAAAAAAGTTATAATTCTGTTAGACTTACATTAGTGCTTGAATGGAAAACCATCGGGACAGTGGCTTAAGCACCAGATTGTTCACTGAAAAGCTGGCAGTTCAAGCCCACCAGCTACTCACAGGGGGAAAAGGTGAGGTAGTCTGCTTCCATAAGATTTATACCCTCATTGAGCACCAACGAAACATACAACTTTCCTCTAATTCTTTAATGCTTCCTGCCCACCCCTCACCTCCCACTATCATGTCCCCAATTCTACCTTAAAAATCTGACTTGACCAGAGCAGGTACAGATAAGAGCTAGAAACACAGGAAATCAAGGACAGATCAACCTCTCAGGACCAATATTGAGAGTAACCATTACAGGAGGGGAAGGGGAAGGTGGTCAGGAGAATGGGTGACCCAATCAAAATGATGGACATAAAACCCCCATCCCAGGAGGATGAACAACAGAAAAGTAATGGGAGACCATGATCAGTGTAAGACATGAAAAAAAATGATAAATTATCAAGGGTTCATGAGGGAAAGAGGTGAAGCCAAGGGTTCAAGTGGAAAGAAAATGTGTTGAAAATGATGATGGCAACAAATGTACACATGTGCTTGACACAACGGACGGATACATGGATTATGATATGAGCTGTAAGAGCCCCCAATAAAATGATTTTTTTAAAAAAAGGCTTACTGTCTCCGAAAGCCTTTGGAGCAGCTGTAGTCTTCCTGGAGGGTCACACAGACTGGGAATCCGCTTGATGGCAGTCGGTTTGGTTTCTTCCTGATGTTAGTGCAAGAAAAGCTTCCAAGTGTTTTTTTATGATCTTTGTACCTACAGCAAATGACGATGATTGTGATGAAGAATGTGTTGTAACTGAGGGTGGTTCAACATAAGGGCATTCCCCGAACTTAGGGTGCTTAGAGGGTGAGAGTAAAGAAAGAGGAAACTTCTCCCTCTGTGAAATGCACTGGCACAGTGACTGCATCCGTGTGTTCAGCAGTCACAGCAGCTGTGAGGGAGGCGCGGGGCCAGGCAGTGTTTGTTTCTGTTGTTCAGAAGGTTTATTACAAATTGGAGGCAACTCAACGACACTCAACGGTAACAAAGGTAAGGACAAGTTGTACATATATCCGGATCTTCCTATCCCCAGGGGGTGCTGCCTGCAGGTGGCTTTCACAAACCCAGGTGTGAGATCCTCCAAACATTTACATTGCATGCCCTATCTTAAAGTAAAAGATAACACAAAATTAAGGCAGCTTTCCAAAGACGGAATCACAGACACAATCCCTAGTGCATTCAGGAAGGAAGGAATGAACTGAGAATCTGACAACCCAAGGGTGAGGGCAGTGGAAGGCCTAGGTATAAATCCTTTTGAAGTTAAGGAGTATATGTGTGCAGCAGAAAAACGTTTCTCAGTCCTTAGAAATAAGCGGTTCCTTGCCTAGTGTTAAATAACTGAAGCTTGATGAGAATTTTCATTCCAGTTTTCTTCTCTGCATGTGTGTGTGCAAAGGGGTGGAATTTAGGTAATACGAGTGAAATCCTTTGCTTCATCATTTACATTTTTGGAGGAAAAGCTCATATGTTGCAAGGATCATGAAACAAAGGAGGAAAAAAACAACTTCACAGACCAGAAGTTACTTTCAACACCATATTTAATGGATCCATATTTCAATTTTGCTCTATCTTCTCAAATACGTTTTATGGGGCTGTTCTATTATGTGTGAACGATGCTATAACTTCAGACAAGAAAATACATATCTTACAGTGTTTTATTTTCCATAATTGAACCATCTAGAAAAGCATTGTTTCAGAAATAAAGACAAATGATTTAACTTTTTAATTAAGCTTTAAAGCCCCTAATTAAATGCCTAAATTGCAAAGAACCATTTCAGTCTAAATTGTCTTTAGATTGCTGTGTGTGGATTTTCCTCTTGCCTGGTGACTGCCAGAGAAAGTAACAAAGGGCTATAAATCAAATTCACACTTTGTAATTGGTGCCATTAATGCATCTTTCATTACCCAGCAAGATAAGAACCGAGAACATATAGTGCTCCAGGTAAAGCATGAACTCCCGCATGTTGACTGCTAACACATTCTCTTCTGTTTGCAGGTTTGGGAGACTGCTGGGCACCGTGGACCTTTTCAATGAGTGGTTTGGAAAACCAACCAAGGCATGGCATCTGAATAGATCTATCTGGGTCCAGTGAAGTTTTATAATGTCTGAACCAATGCAAAAAATGCAAACAATAAATATTTTAAACATCATTTCATCACTAGTCTCACATTAAATAGTAATTTTTTCCACTTACCTCTCCTGTGATTACAACCAAGAAGTGAAAATATCAGAATCTACTTACCATCATTTCCCACTTACTGCAAAGTTCATTCTAATGGTCCATCATATGTCAAAATAGACCTGCATTCCATAGGGTTTTCAATGTCTTTGATTTTTCTGGAATAGACCACCAAGTCTTTTGCCTTTGGGTGGATTTATCCAACATTGTGTTAGTAGTCAAGAACTTGCACTACCTACTAACCTATTAAAATTACAAAGGCTGAGCCCCGGTGGCGTAGTGGTTGAGTGCGGGACTGCGGCCCACTGGCTTGGTGGTTCAAATCCAGCAGCATCTCTCCAGGAGCAAGGCTGGGCCTCCCATTCCCACCAGAGGGCAGTGATGCCAAAAATAAAAAATAAAATTACTGTTCATTCTTATGACTTATTCTCATAATATCTACTCTTTCCATCCCTCTTTCCCATTGCAATTCTCCTACATCATTCGTGAAAACTTAAAGGAGCTCAATTTTTAATACATTCTTGAGGAAATGGGTGGGGAAACATTGGGTTCATCTCTGATTTCTGTTTCTAAACCTCCTGCAGCACCATATCTTCCTTTGTGACAGATTCTATTTAAAACCTCAAATGAGAAACCAGGAATGTTTCATTAGTGATTCCTTACATATGCTTTCCCACCCAAGATGAACGAGATGGAGCAACAGAGAGATGCTATCCAGACCTCAGAACTTAAACCAGGTCATCTTTCAAAAGGAGTGTCCCCTAAAATTGGCGACAGCTACATCTTTTGTTGTTAACAGTTTCAACCTCTTGCTCAAGTTAGACAATAAAGAGGGTGATATATCTCTTGCTGATCTACCTACTCTTGCTTTTCTCTGACAATAATGCTTGCAGAAGTGACATAGTAATTAAAAGTGCAGGCAGCTTTTACAGAAAAGCAAGCCAAAATTCAGATCTGATTTTGCCCCCTTACACAAGTTAATTAGCCTTATTTTTAACATTTGTAAAACATAAATATTAATATTCACTCTGTGAGGTTGTGATGAGAACTAAATAAAATAATATATGCAGTGCGTATAGTATGTTTCCTAGCATATGGGTCGGGTGGTGCTTGGCTGCTAAGCAAAAAACTCGGAGTCAAAATTCATCCAGGGGCTCTGTGAGAGTTAGGTTTTAGGTCAACTTGGCTGGGTCAAGATTCTCAGTAATTTGGCAGTTGAGCCCTCCCCCACAATGCGGTATAACCTAATGCAAACCAGTCTATGATGTAATCTGCCATGAGCAGCAAAGCAGTTGTAAAAGGATCCAGGTGGAATGAAGGCTCTTCCTCAGATTACAGCTCTGCTACAGCTGCCTGTTTCCTCAGGGTGTGGCCTCCCTGTGACAGGTTGGGCCACTAACTCCATGGTCAGCACTTGAAAATCACCGGTCAGCTCTGGGTTTACTACTCCCACAAACAGCCATTGTCTCTGAAACTCAAAGGGACAGTGCTACCCTCTCTCATAGGGTCACTATGAGTCGGTGTCAACTGGATGGCAGGAAGTGAGTAAGGGAAGACTTGCTGCATCTCGTCTTAGCAGCTTCCAGTACTTTGAAGTTGAGCCAGCAGCCCGCCATGGTGTCTACAGACCACGGGCTCTATCAGCAGCCTGCCATATTGCCTGGCCCCCTTAGAGTCACCACCTCTGGCTCCACAGATCTGCGGTTCTTCTGTTTCTTGGTCCACCAGTCCCAGCAGCTACATGAGTCAGGAGAATCCCAGGTTTGCCATCTAGCCCATAGGACTGAACCACGGTGAGCTTAGCTGTTTCTATACCTGTGTGAGCCACTTCCTTGAGATACATGTATTGCTTTATATATATACATAAGGATCACTGTTTTTGCTTCTCCAGAATCCCAGCCCAACAAAGGCTCTATGGGAAAAAAAAAAAGACCTGGCAAATAATCTGCTCCTGTAAAGATACCAATTTAGAAAAGCCTCTAGGGAAGTTGGGCTCTATTGCATGGATCACTATGTGTCAAAAATGGACTCAATTGCATTTAACGACACAACAATTATTGTTCCCCATACAGTGTTAAAACCAAGGGAATGTATGTCAAACCCTCATTAAGGAAAAATGATAATCACTTATAAAGAAATTAGAACAAGAACCCTAAACCATTTTATTAATAATATCTAAGAAATACTGGCTATAGTCTTCTATATGTATGTCACCTTCTATTCATTGTGGTTCCAAGCTCCTCACTATCATGGAGTCAATGTCAACTCATAGTGACCCTGAAAGACAGGGTAGAACTTTCTCTCTGGGTTCCCGAAGGTAGAAAGGGTAGAAATTTCTCCTGAGGAGCAGCTGGTGATATTGAACTGCTGACCTAACAATTAGCAGCTCGGGACATAGCCATTAGCTACTGTCGAGTCAGCACCCAGCTCTTGGTGACTCAATGCAAGGAATAGCATGATTAGGCTGTTATGATCCATAGAGATTTTTTTCTGAGCTGCTCACCAGGCTTTCCTCCCTAATCTTTCTAAGACGGGAAGCTCTGTTGAAGCCATAGCAGCATACAACCCTTTCCTGATGGTTGGATGGTGCTGGTCCTTGAGGTGCACAAAGCAGGAGTAGAATCTAGTTCTACAATATGCAGGACAAAGATTCTACCACTGACTCACTACTGCCCTCTATTCTTCTAGGTTAGTCATTGCCACCAAGGTAATGCTGACCCATAGTGACCTCCTGCGCGTTTCCGACACTGAAACAGGGTACAGGAGTAGAAAGTCCAACCTTAGTCCTGAGGATCTGCTGGTGGTTTTGAACTACCTGCCATGCAAACCACAGCTTAGTGTGTCACCACTACTGCACCAGGCTCTATTTTCTTCCAGATAGTCTTACATCGTTGTCAGAGACAATGACCATGAGGTGTGGAAACTGCTTAGCAAAAACTCCCGCTACAAAGGTCCTATTGGTTTGTAACAGCTCCACCTAGTTAATCCTCTTCTGTATGCATTTTACTTACTCATAAAGAGTATTAAAAATGCCATTATCAAAGATACATACTAGTCTTTATATACTCACATGTTGGTTAGATTCTAGTTTTGTCTTGAATTAAAGTGTTTAAATACTCATTTAGTGTGTATATATTAGGTAAAGTCTATTTAAGGAGAAATCATCTGAATTAGAGTGGTCACATTAGCTGCTTTGCTAGTAAGTTTTTTGTGTATTTTTTTGCGAGTTAGTTTCAGAAACTAACACAAATTCAGCCAAAAGAAGCTAAGCCATGATTTATCTGGATATCAAGAACACATTTGATTCAGTACCACCCCAAACCAAATCTGCAAGACCAGCAAATCTATTTGGCCGTAAAGCACATCAGTGAATAACACACTCTAATGAAGGATGAAGACGGATTCTCTGGGTTTGCAATAATGCTTCAGAAAGGAAAGGGGAAATAAGCACCACTACAAATGACTATGAAGTTTACTTTTTTCCCCCACTCTAAGCGGTTCAAGAAAATAAATATTTAATGAAGAAAAAATGTGCACGATAAAACCAAACTAGAAAGCTAGCAGAATTTTATTGTTTAAAAAGTATAGGGTTCTAAAGTCAATGCAATTAACCACCAGAATAGGGATCCCAGGTTTTCAAACCTTTGTGTCTCATCACTAAGACAAAGTGTGCAGATAGTCATTGCATCATGGATAGCGGCATTGAAAGAATCATCTAGTCCATTATTCGTGAATGGTGATCTTTAGACAGCAACATTTGCCATATCGGCATTCAATTTGTACTCTGATTCCCTAAGTATTTCTCTTTAAATAAGCATAATTTTAAAATAAATTTGCTTAAAAGGAAATTTTATATTATTGTTGTGAGTACAGAATACTGTCATATTGTTACCAGCTATTTTATTCTGATCTACATAATAGCAGACATTTAAAATGTCCTTTCACAGTTGATCTAATGTCATCTTATGTACCACAAATGTACTTATAACTAACATTGAAAATGACAGCTATAATGCAAATCTCTATATATGAATGCAAAACTCCAAACACACCTAATTTGCCTCCTCAGATCCACCTGCCTCCCAGAAACACAAATATTGTCTATCCCAGCCATCCTGGTTCAGTACCTACGGGATTCAACAACTTGGACTGACAAGACACATATCTTGGAAACACAACCTCCTTTCCACCCTTGGCCACCACAGAGCAACCTGATTAATCAATCCACTAATGTAAACTCTGGCTCATCCCGCCACTTTCATACTTAGCTAACACACACACACACACACGTACCATTTGTGATATTTGGATTTTGCACCAATTTAGTGATGGCAGTTACATAATCTGGTGTCAATTTAAGAGGACTATGAGTGAAGAGGTAGAATCTGGTCTGTCAATCAAGATATAACCAAAGAGGCCGTTGTGTGAGCATGGCCATCTCCTGAGAATTCTGGGAAGTTCTCTATTTCCTCCTTGGAGATGGGAGACACACACACACTCTCTCTCTGTCTCTCTCTCTCATCACTTCCTGAGATCATGCTCTAGTGTTAAGACACATGGCGCTACACCCTAGGTGCAGGAGAAGCCACATGGATCTAGCCTGATGCAACCAGACCTCTGGAGCTGGAAACGTCACGCAGAGATCCCTGCCAGTACTGAGATGCTTACAACACCAATGGATCCTGAAGACTTCCGACCCACTGGCCTGTGATCTTCCTGCATTTGGCATCATTGCATGTCTTCCATGAGTCTGAAGAGGACTTTATAGAGTGGTAGTGGACCTATGGGCTAATGTGGGATTTATGGTCTTGATCTGGACAGTGCTCAAAAGTTTTCCCAATTCAATTGCTCTTCTATATAAATCTATTTTTATTCACAGATGAGTCTCTAGGAATTTGTTTCTCCAGTCTACCAAGACTAATACATTAACTCACCCAGGATTCTAAGTTTGGAAGTTAGGACCTGGAAACCACCCCTGATATAAACTATCAGTGTAATCAACTCCATAATTGGATCTGCTATGAGGCAAAAAACAAACAAACAAACCAAAAACCAGTTGCAAGATTAGGGAGAAATCTAACCTCTTTACTCAGGTTATAGACCTGCTGTAATGGAAAAGAAGCTATCTTGGAGATGTGGTCTAAGTTCACACTTCTATGTGAACAGACTCCATGCCACCTTCTTGCTGGTCTTGAGGCTGTATCGTCTCCACAACTTCCATTTCTTTGGATTCAGCTTATGGCCCATGTTGTTGCCTGCTAACCCTGAGGCCTATCAGTAACGTGCTCCTCCTGCACTCATTCGACTCCACAGTCACAAACCTGATCTGCTAGCCTCTGATTCATCACCTCTGTCTCCCAGTCTGTGATCCTTCTGCTTCCTTGTTCCTCTTTCTGCTTCTTGTCTCACTAGTTTTGCTGCTCCAGAAAATCTAGCCTAATGCAGCATCCGACACAGATGACTTAAAAGGTGCTAACGGATAGAAGTTTAAGGAAATTAGCAACTCACGGAGCAAATTTTGGCATATGGGAAGGAAAATATGTGAAAGGAGCAAATGGATAAATTCCCTTGTTCCTATAAACAAATGCAAGCATCCTTTCCCCTGGCAGTCATCCAGCAAAGTCACTTGGGCAACCAACAAACAGAGTCAACCAGCTGCGTTTCCTGGTGGGTGGTAAAGAACTCCCTGGTTTCTATTGCTGGAAGTCTACAGACTTCCTTGCCATAGTCCCCTTTTCCTCATAGTCTCTGTCCTAAGTTGGGCATCTCAAAATAATAATGAGCTGCTGAGCCCCGATGGCGTAGTAGTCGTGTGTGGGACTGCAGCCCACAGGGTTGACAGTTCAAATCCAGCAGCAGCTCTCCAGGAACAAGGCTGGGCCTCCTATTCTCACCAGGGCAATGAAGCCCCCCCAAAATAAATAAATAACAATGAAAACAGCAACAACAATGACAACAAAGAAGGCCTTTAACTCTTAGTTGAGTATATGCCTACCAGAACATTCCAATTACGGTAACTACATTTTACAACCATACTTCAAAAAACAGGGCATTGTTTTGGACAATTCATTTGCTTCTTGGTGATTTCTAATGAGATTCAACTTATTGACCCACAAATAATTTTTGCCAATTTTCATGATGTTCTCATAATAATGGTAGTCTGCTATAAATTAGTTGAACAAATGATCACCGACCCTCGTCTCTGCGGTCCAGGTAGGTAATAGAAGAGAGGTTGAGAAGAGGTACTGGTGTGCTCTTTGCATTCACAAGCTTGATGGGGAAGCAAGATCTGAAATCACTAAACTATGACACTGAATTGGTACCCATCTGTGACACCTGTGTCACTGGTTGTCTAGAAAGAGATACATGTGAAGAGGATATGTGGAGATTTGTAGATATGAAAAATATGCACTGAGTTCCTCAATAAAGTTAACTTTATTCATTGGTAGTTTTTAATGAAATTAATTTTATTCATGTATTCTGATATTATTCACTTCCTAACTTTTTGGTATTTAAAATGCCCTTTTACTAATTAGATGGTGACAATAATCTTAAGAAATGAAATTGCCTCTTTGACTATATGAAAGTTGCAACTGTATGTTGTTACGCCAAATGTTTTTGTTTTAATTTACAGGTCTTTGAAATCTGAACTCCAAAAACACTTAGGATGTAGCATAATAAAGTATACAAAATGCATCTTATTTGTTGAACAAACAACTAAAATTATTAACGGTGAAGTGGAAGCCGAGATGTAAATTGAAAAGCCACTCTAGTGAGTCTCTTGTCCCTAATATTAATATTTATGGCTACAAAATTAGACTACAGATTCTAGTCTATAGATTTTCCTTGAAAAATCTGACTTGTTGTTTCCCTACCTAGTTCCTCAGACACTTCTCAGTGTGAGAAACACTGGATCAGAAGTTTGAGATTTATGAGCAAATTCTAGTTCTGCACTGCTGCCTGTACTGGCATCTGAGGTTTCTTTTCAAGTGCATTTAACACTTGCTACAGTGGGAGACAGCTGTCAGTGTCCATGGTACACTCACTCTCATCCCAGTAATCATTTTCATTACCACGAGCCCTGTTGTTGAGTCCCTCCTAGACATGACGGATCTGCTGCACCTTGTTTTGACATATCCACACTAATGGTAGAAGGGACGAGTGAAGAAAAAAGGTTTAATGATGTATTCTACAGAGTGACACCATTGCTGCAGGGCAGTAGGAAATGATTCTGAGCAGCACCTTGGCAAGCCGGAACTTTCTCCAAGATGAGTAACCTTGAAATCAGACCCAAAGACAGTCTCTAAAATTGATGAACCTTGTGACCATCTCTAAGATCTCAACAGTTATTGGAAACCTGACCTTCAAAAGGACATGCCAAATGCTCAATTGTTCAAAATAATCATTGAATGCCACTGTTGCATATATAGAACCATAATATTTGAGCAGTCATTATGTGTTAGATACTACTTAAGGGTTTTTCATGCATGCTATCATTTTATTTAATTGTTTATTGCCTGTATTCTTTGCTACAATGTAACTTCCAAGGAGAAAAAGATCTAGACTGTCTTGTTCTCACCACTGAATTTTAGCTGCCTAGGCCAGCACCTGAATCACAAGAAGCATGCCATCTAATTAATTAATTAGTAATTAATTAAAATAAATTCAATGAATGGTCCCCTTTCCTTTCCTAAATATTTCTCACTTGTGAAGTCTTTCTTATGATACCCTTATTTTAAATATTCTTATTTTCTTCTCAATTTTCTTTTTTTCTACCTAATTTTGCCTTTAGTTTTTTTCCCTCCCTTTAACATTGTACTTTCTGTAAACTCTCTTCTCCAGAGAAATCTTTTTCAAAAAAAGTAATTTATCATTTTAAATGTGTAGCAAATACAAAGTCTAAGATGCTAACTGTATTTGTCTGGGTTGGCTAGAGAAACAAATGCAGTTCTTTAATAAAGAACTTTATATAAAAGAGCAATTGTACATTAAGAGAACATGCCAGTCCAGTCTAGATCAAGTTCATAAGTCTGGTATTATTCCATATGTCAATACTAGTCCTTGCGTTTCTCTTTAGACTCACGCAGCCATGCAATGATGCTGAATGCATCATAGACAAGTGGGTGGAAAGTCTTGTTGATGCAGTGGTGGTGAAAGCGCCTCAGTGCTAGCATGGGTCTCCACATGGCTCCTCCAGCTCCAGGGCTCTGGCTTTATGGGTGGAACTCCATGTTACTTGTCAACAGGAATGTTTCACAGGGAATGAGCAGAGTTTGTGTACATCTGACCTCCAGTGAACTATTGATCTCTGTGGAGCCTCCATTGAGGGCATCAAGGCGCGACCTGATTGACAGGTTAGACTACACCTCTTTCGCAAATTGACACCAGACTATGTAACCATACCCACTCAAGTCTCACTGTCATCGAGCCCATGTTGACTCACAGTGAGACCTTGTGAGTTTCTGAGACTGACTGGTTATGGGAGTGAAAAGTCCTTTCCTTCTCCCATCAACCTGCTGGTGGTTTGGAACTGCTCACCAAAGTGATCACAGCCAAATGCATAACCATGGCTATACCAGGGCTCCAAGTAGGAAAGAAATAGAACTTTCTTTCCACTGAGCCCTGGCAGTGTAGTGGTTGACTGCAGGACTGCAGCTCATTGACTTGGCAGTTCAAATCCAGCAGCAGGTCTCCGGGAGTAAGGCTGGGTAGCTCTCATGAACACCAGAAGGCAGTGATGCCTGCCCTCCCAAAAAAGAAAGAAATATAACTTTCTTTCTTTACTAAGAGTTGATGAAATTTGTCTCTTGAGTTCTATTTTATCAGTCAGACCGTTCATAGTAAACTTAATTATGTATAATTTTCTACACTTGATCTTAGTCAAAAGGCTGAGAAGTGATATTATGTGTAATTTTCTAAAGTCATATGATGTGGAGTATTTTATAGCATATTTGCCATCATTTTATCTATTCTGAGAAGGAATCTGCTCAGAATTTTTGCACATCTTTTGGTTTATTGTTTGTTTATGTTACTGTTGAATTTTAAAGTTCTTTGTATATTTTAGATACAGTTCTTTATCAGCATATGTTTTGTAAATATTTCCTCCCAAAGTGTGGCTAGTCTTTTTATTCTTCAATAGTACAGTGGTTTGTGCTTAGGGTAATATATCGGGTACTATATCTAAATAAGCCTTTTGAAGCCCCAGGTCAGGGACATTTTCTCCTCTGCTATCAATTTGCATCTTACTTTTAGGCCTATATTTAAGTTTTTTGCTGATTTTTAGGAAATATTTGATGCTGGGTCCAGATTTGTATGTTTACATGTGAATGCTCTGAAGTTCCAGTCCTGTTTACTGCAAAGAAAGAAAATTTAAACTGCCCTTTCTCCACTAACAGCAATAAAGTGTGTTGATTATTTCTTCTTGCTCTTGTTCTACAGTCATGGTCCCAACCAGCACAGGAACACCCAAGAAAAGCAGAATACAAAATCTCTGCTTAAGTAAAAATAAGAGGAAAAGAGTGAAATACAGGGTGAAAATTGCTGTATATTGGCCTCACCACAAATGCTCATTCTAATTGTTCAAATTGTCTGTTAATGTGTATACACAGAACTGATTTCTTATATGAGACTAGACTTGGCTACACAAGACTTAGCTAGTGATCATTATATAAACCTTTCAAGATGCCATATGTGCTTCCCATTTTGTTAG